>CAUYON010144936.1:0-19773 GCA_963573935.1 Arctocebus calabarensis
CGCCTGTAGTCCCAGCTACTAGGGAGGCTGAGGCAAGAGAATCACTTAAGCCCAAGAGCTGGAGGTTGCTGTGAGCAGTGTGATGCCATGGCACTCTACCCAGGGCGATAAAGTGAGACTCTGTCTCTACAAAAAAAAAAAAATGCTATTCTCAGAAATATGAAAATCTGAAGGAAATAGACCAATACTTGGAAGCACACCACCTTCTAGACTCAGCCAGAGAGAATTGGAAATGTACTAAAATAGCATCAACTATACAAAATCTCCCAAAAAAGAAAAGTCTGGGACCAGATGGCTTCACATCAGAATTTTACCAAACCTTTAAAGAGGAACTAGTACCTATATCACATAACCTCTTCCACAACATCAAAAAAGAAGAAAAACACTTCCAAACACATTCTATGAAGCAAATATCACCCTGATCCCCAAACCAGGAAAAGATCCAACAAGGAAAGAAAATTATAGACCAATATCTTTATTGAATATAGATGCAAAAATATTCAATAAGATCCTAGCAAACAGAATCCAGCAACACATCAGACAAATTATACACCATGATGAAGTTGGTTTTATCCCAGAGTTTCAAGGTTGGTTCAACATATGCAAATCTATAAATATAATACATCACATAAACAAAATAAAAAACAAAGATCATATGATTCTCTCAATTGATGTAGAAAAAGCTTTTGATAATATCCAGCATCCTTTCATGATCACTTAAGAACACTTAAGAAAATAGGTATAAAAGGGGCATTTCTTAAACTGATAGAGGCCATCTACAGAAAACCCACAGCTAATATCATACTGAATGGAATAAAATTGAAAACATTTCCACTTAGATCAGAAACCAGGCAAGGATGTCCTTTGTCTCTGCTGCTATTCAACATAGTAATGGAAGCCTTAGCCATTGCAATCAGGTAAGAGAAGGCGATCAAGGGTATCCAAATAGGGTCAGAGGAGATCAAACTTTCACTATTCACAGAAGATATGATTTTATATCTGGAAAACCCCAGGAACTCAAATACAAAACTCTTAGAAGTGATCAAGGATTACAGCAGCATCTCAGGATACAAACTCAATACTCACAAATCAGTAGTTTTTATATACACCAACAATAGTCAAGCTGAAAAAACAGTCAAGAACTCTATTCCTTTTACAATAGTGCCAAAGAAGATGAAATATTTGGGAATTTGCCTAACAAAGGACATGAAAGATCTCTATCAAGAGAAGTATGACACTCTGAGAAAAGAAATAGCTGAAGATGTTAACAAATGGAAAAACATAACATGCTCATGGCTGGGAAGAATCAACATTGTTAAAAATGTCCATGCTACCCAAAGTAATATACAAATTTAATGCAATCCCTATTAAAGCACCACTGTCATACTTTAAAGATCTGGAAAAAAAATAGTGCTTCATTTTATATGGAATCAGAAAAAACTTTGAATAGGCAAGACTTATTCAGAAATAAAAGCAAATCAGGAGGAATCACGCTACCAGACTTCAGACGATACTATAAATCTATAGTGATCCAAACAGCATGGTACTGGCACAAAAATAGAGAAGTAGGTGTATGGAACAGAATTGAGAACCAAGAGATTAACCCAGACACTTATCATCATTTGATCTTTGATAAACCTATCAAAAACATAAATTGGGGAAAAGATTCCCTATTTAACAAATGGTGCTGGGTGACTTGTAGGAGACTTAAACTGGCCCCCTACCTTTCACCATTGAATTGGCTGGTGACTTGTAGGAGACTTAAACTAGCCCCCTACTTTTCACCATTAACAAAAATTGACTCTTGGCTCAGCGCCTGTAGCTCATTGAGTAGGGTGCCAGCCACATACACTGAGGCTGCTGGGTTTGAGCCTGGCCCAGGCCCGCTAAACAAAAATGACAACTGCAACCAAAAAATAGCCAGGTGTTGTGGTGGGTGCCTATAGTCCCAGCTACTCGGGTGGCTGAGGCAAGAGAATCACTTAATTCTAAGAGTTTAAGGTTGCTGTGAATAGTGACACCATGGCACTCTACCCAGGATGACATAGTGAAACTCTATCTCAAAAAAAAAAAATTGACTCTCACGGGATAAAAGATTTAAACTTAAGACGTGAAACTATAAAGATTCTTGGAGAGAGTGCAGGGGAAACACTTGAAGAAATTGGCCTGGGAGAATATTTTGTGAGGAGGAACCCCTGGGTACTTGAAGCAACACCAAAAATACATTACTGGGACGTGATCAAACTAAAAACTTCTGCACAGCCAAGAACACAGTAAGTAAAGCAAGCAGACAGCCCTCAGAATGGGAAAAGATATTTTTAGGCTATGTTTCTGACAAAGGTTTGATAACCAGAATCCACAGAGAACTCAAACTTATTAATAAGAAAAGAACAAGTGATCCTATTTCATTGTGGGCAAGAGACTTGAGCAGAAGCTTCTCTCAAGAAGACAGGTACATGGCCTACAGACACATGAAAAATGCTCATCATCTTTAATCATCAGAGAAATGCAAATCAAAACCACTTTGAGATATCATCTAACTCCAGTAAAACTAGCCCACATAGGGCGGTGTGGCTCAGTGAGTAAGGTGCCGGCCCCATATACCGAGGGTGGCAGGTTCAAACGCAGCCCCGGCCAAACTGCAACAACAACAAAAAACCAGCCAGGCCTTGTGCTAGGCACCTGTGGTCCCAGCTACTCGGGAGGCTGAGGCAAGAGAATTGTCTAAGCCCAGGAGTTGGAGGATGCTGTGAACTGTGTGACGTCATGGCACTCTACCGAGGGCGATAAAGTGAAACTCTTTCTCTACAAAAAAAAAAAAAAAAGACTAGTCCACATAACAAAATCTCAAAACTGCAGATGTTTTGCATCTGCACTGCTGGTAGGAATGCAAACTAATACGTCCCTTCTAGAAAAAAGTTTGGAGAATACATAGGGAAGTAAAAGTAGAACTGCATTTGATCCTACAGTTCCTCTACTAAGTATATATCCAGATGACCAAAAATCACTTTACGACAAAGACATTTGCACAAGATTGTTTATTGCCAGCCAATTCATAATTGCCAAGTCATGTAAGCAGCTCAAGTACCCATCAACCCATGAATGGATTAACCATCCAATATGTATACCATGGAATATTATGCTGCCATAAAAAGATGGCGACTTTACCTCTTTTATGGTTACATGGATGGAGCTGGATCATATTCTTCTAAGTAAAGTATCTCAAGAAAAGGAAAAAATCCAATGTACTCAATACTATTATGAAACCAATATATAATCACTCACATTTTCATACAAATGATAAAACACAATTATAGCCCAAAAAGAAGGAGAGAAGAGGTGAGTGAGGGGAAGGGAAGGGGTTGGTCAGGTGGAAGGAGGGTAATCAGTGGGACTTCACCTATTGTGCATATTGCAAGGGTACATGTCAAATATATTAGGAGTAGAGTATAAATATCTAAACACAACTAAATGAGGTGAAGGCTATGTTAACCAGTTTGATGTAAACATTCCAAATTGTATATAAAATCAGCACATTGTGCCCTATAAGTGCAGTAATGTACACATTTGTAATCTTAAAAAAATATTTGCATATGTTTATTTTCCCCACACAACTGCCATTGCCTCTTGATGGTAGTGAAGAATTTTATTGGATTCCCACAAACAGACTACATAGGTTTCTGACTTCTGAAAACCATCTTCACCCAGTAGCATTGTTTCTATGGGATATTTTGGTCTAGACCTCCCAAGAAGCATCTGTGAAGGAAGACCCTTGAAACCCAACCTGCTCAGACAGGAGACTGCCAGGGTATATAAAAGAGCAGCTGCTAGTGAAAAGGCTTTGAAGACTGAGAAGTCCTGTGCAAAATCCATTAGGAGTGCTTCATGGGGATGTGTGGATTCAGAGGAGTAGGGCAAGAGTGGGGCCAAGTGGCTGAACATACTGGGAACCCCAACTGTTGTTGGACAACTCAAGGGTGACGGTGCCAGACTTGTCCGACAGGAGGTAAAGGACAGCAGATCTTGAACCCCTCCCTTTCCACACTCAGTGGGGCCCTGCAAAAAGAACTAGGATGCTTTCTTCTGCAGTGTGAGTGGGGATACTCCAACTGCTGTTGAAGCAGCTTCTTCCGTGAAGAAACTATAACCCAACTATGAAACCAACTCAGTGGCATGACATCCTGTATTGTACCTGAGCATGTACTGTGCTTCTCCTTCCTCTTGGTTAACAATAGCAATGATAGTATCTGAACAAACCTTTGTGAGCATTACACTATTCTATGCAGGCAAGTAGGTGTTTAATGATGTTCTAATGCATTTCTCTAATGTGAACAATGAGAATACAATTAGCATTTCAAAAATCTAAGCTTAAAAATGTACTTAATGACTTCTATAATTTTGTATATTGTCTCAGTCTGATAGATCCTAGGACTCTGAATTTTCTCATAATAGTATTTAAATCCTGTGGAGACATTGTTTAGTTGAAAACTGTAAGGTGCTGACCTAAAGAACAAAGGGACTAACCCAAACTGATAAGTAGCACAGATGAAATCTCGTGGAGTTTCATGGGCTTGATTTCCTCGTCTCGAGCCAACATAAAACAGAAGATTTTAAAAGTCTAATCTGAGATTCCTCGTGGAGACTTCCAGACAGGAAGTTGTGGCCTTAGCCATTCAATACTGTGCAGGTCTCATCTTACTGAGCAGACTAAAGAGGCACAAATAGGTTAAAATTCCTCCTGCACCCACACAGATAATCAGACCAAACCATATGAGACTAGTCTTACTTGGAAATAAAAATAATCTTCCTTTGAAATTATTATCACAACTGAGAGGGGAAAAGTGTGAAAGACTCAGAAGTGAGTGATATCGTGTTTAGAGCACCCTTCCTGGTTTATCTTTGATTTCCGCCTTTTGTTGTCTTTGAGCTATTTTATAATTCTGGAAATAATAGAAAACTAATATTAAGGCAGACACAGGAGTCCTCCCATATCTGAAGGACTTTCTGGGGTTTCAGTTACAGTCAAGTACAGTCCAAAAATAGGTGAGTACACAAGGCAGTAAGATATTTTGAGAGAAACCACATGCACATAACTTTTGTTATAGAATATCATTATAATATTGCTATTCTGTTAATACTATTGTTAATCTCTTATGGTGACTAATTTATAAATTAAGCTTTACGTATGTATGTATGCATAGGAAAAAATATAGCCTATACAGGGTGCAATACTGTCCGCAGTTTCAAGTATTCCCTGGGGAGTCTTAAGATGTATTCCCTGTGAACAAGGGAGCACTACTATAATTTTTGTCCAGAAAAATGCCAATTATTTGTGTCCACTGGAATGCAATTGATTATAGGCCCATTTTGGCATGTGTTTAAAAAACACAAGCCACAAGACAATGCTATGGTATGCAACTATTTCTGTAAAACAAAAGGGGAGGAAGATGTATCTATTCCTTGTTTTTACATAATAAAACCTCTTGCAGTGGCTCAGCACCTGTGGCTCAATGGGCTAAGGCACCAGCCATGTACACCTGAGCTGGCGGGTTCGAATCCAGCCCGGGCCGGCCAAACAACAATCACGGCTGCAACCAAAAAATGGCTGGGCGTTGTGGCAGGTGCCTGTGGTCCCAGCTACTTGGGAGGCGGAGGCAGGAGACTTGCTTGAGCCCGGGAATTGGAGGTTGCTGGTGAGCTGTGATGCCACAGCACTCTATCCAGGGTGACAGCTTGAGGCTCTGTCTCAAAAAAAAAATAAAAACCTCTTGCAGTATATACAGGGTGGCCATAAAGTCCATATGCAATTAAAATCGTTATCTCTGTTAAATTGCACATTAACTTTATGGCCACTCTGTCTATTCATATTTGATTACATATGCATAAAATCAAAAAATGAATAGTAGTGGCTCCATATTCAGAGCAGAGAAACTGAACGGGGAAGGGAGACGTGATGAGATGGAGACTTTTTGTTTCACATCTTCTTTAGCTTTTCACTTTAATCATGTAAATATGTATTTTGATCATTAATATGTAGGGATTTGAGCTTATAAATTAAAGCTGTTTTCTTGTCATGTGGTAAGTGTTTACTTAGGTGAGTCCTCCATCTCACTGCTCTCTTGTAGAACTCAATAGTAAGTAATTCTGCTCCCAGAGTGGGACGGAGGCAACTGAGGCAGCAGACTGTGACTCCCAATGATGAATTAATAACACTGAGTTAGAGAAAACAAAAAGAAATAAAAATAAAACAAGTGGAATATGAGACTCACAATCAAGAATGATCAATATACTGTTTTAATAGAATATTAAGAAATTCTTTAGTTTTGTGCATAAAGTGAAATATGGAAGGTTGAAAGGAAACCAATAAGGATTATTTGGAGGCTTGTGAAACCAATGCTAAAGGAAGTGGATCGTTTGAGTTGAAAAAGGGAAAACAGACCATTCATCTGGAAATACGGACTGAACACCACAGAAATGTGTAGAGATAACTATTCTACATTTTCACAGAGATTGCATTAGGAACTGAACGTAAAGTAGGGCAGACGAGTTTACACTACAGCTTTTATTATTAAGAACCATCATATTTAGGCCAGTGCAGTGGCTCACTCCTATAATGCTAGAATACTGGGAGGCCCAGGTGGGAGGATCACTTGAAGTCAGGAGTTCTAGACTAGCCTAAGCAAGAGCGAGACCCCATCTGTACAAAAAAAAGTAAAGCAAATTAGCTGGTGGGCTTTGTGGCGCACACCTGCAGTCCCAACTACTCAGGAGACTGAGCCAGGAGACTGGCTTGAATCCAGGAGTTTCAGGTTGTGATGACCTAAGAGGATGCCAGTGCACTCTAGCCTGGGTAACAGAATGTTTCAAAAACAAAACGAGCGTGAGGGGCGGGGCGCGCGTGAGGATGTCCAGGGAGCGCCTGTGCTGGGGGAGGGGGGTGGTCGAAGTTGCTGGTGTTGGGGTTCGCGGGTGAAGGCTCTGACCGAGAGGCAGGAGGCGGGGAGGGCGCTGTTCATGCTGTAGCTGCTGAGGCTTCCGTCGGCTGCCGGTCATGAGAGGAGGTAGAAACTTGAAGCAAAGAAAAAGCATTTAAGGACCATGCAAAGCAATCGTGGCCAGCTGCACACTCCTCCAGGAACCGGAGGCAGTGAGGATGCCTCAGCCTCCCAGTGTAGCCACACAAGATTGATAGAAGGTTCTTGTCTTCATTCTGGAGATGTTCACACCCAGATAAATTCTACACCTAAAGAATGTTCCGAAAATCCAAGCTTCAGGAAGGTAAGGTAAGGTGTACATGGCTAGAATCCCATGGATGTGTACATGCGCTTACAGAATCACTCCCCTAGTGAAGGAAGGCAGCCTGACGATACTGCCACGGAGTCTGGGGAACACGGCAGTAGCGCCTTCTCAGAATCTCGCTGTGTCTTCAAGTGGTTGCAAAAAAGACTTGAGGTGGCGCCTATGGCTTACAGGAATAGGGCGCCAGCCCTATATCCTGGAGGTGGTGGGTTCAAACTCAACCCTGGCCAAAAACTGCAAAAAAAAAAAAGACTTCCAAATATTTTGATTCTGGGGGTGTCAAACTTGTTATGCAGCATATAACAGAAATTTCTCTTGGAATTGGGCTGCTAACAACTTTCATGTATGCAAACAAAAGCATTGTAAATCAGGTTTTTCTAAGAGAAGAGTCCTCAGAGATTCAGTTTGCCTGGTTGTTCATTTTCTTATCAGGATCTTCTGGTTTTTTGGTATTACACCTTTCGTTCTCAGTCTCTTTATTATAGTTTAATTTTTTTTAAGTCCAACTTTGAACTATTTGAACTTCTGGGAAGTACTGTGGATTGTTGGAATTACAGACTTCATCCTGAAATTCCTATTCATGGGCTTAAAATGCCTTATTTTATTGTTGCCTTCTTTCATCATGCCTTTTAAATCCAAGACTTACTGGTATATGCTTTTAGAAGAATTATGTCAGTATTACTGAACTTTTATTCCTACACCAGTTTGATTTCGTTACCTCATAAGCTATGGAGAGTTTGAAAATGTAACTAGATGGAGCCTTGGCCGCCATTGCTGGCTTTACTCTACCTCACACTAAAACTTTTGGACTTTTTTGGACATCTAAGAACTTTTTTGGACATCTAAGAACTTTCAGACGGGTTTTACGAGTATTTTTTACACACCCAAGTTATGGAGTAACTGCTAGCAAGAGACAGTGTTTGCAAGTGGATGATATTTGTTCAATATGTCAAGCTGAATTTCAGAAGCCAATTCTTCTCATTTGTCAGCATATATTTTGTGATGAGTGCATTACTTTATGGTTTAACAGAGAAAACATGTCCACCGTATAGAACTGTAATTTCAGACCAGATAAACAGATGGAAAGATGGAGCCACTTCATCACATCTTCAGATATATTACGCTGTATAAATTATTAAGGCCACAAAACACTAACATGAGTTGGTTACAGGTACTGTTGACAAAAGCATTAGTATGGATTTTCAGGGCTGGAAGAAAAATGTTTCCAAATGACTCTGGAATATAGTAAGACTTAGGTGTGTGGTCCATTTCATCAAAAGATTAAATGAAAAAACTATTTTAAAACATATGTAATGTTCAACATAATGTATATGCAACATTTATTCATTATTCAACACTACAATTGTAGTGTTAAATTGTGTTTTCTTGCTGATGTTACCAAAACAGCAGTTTGAAACTAGAACTAGTGGTTTTAGAGAACTCAGATATTTTTTCCTGACATTGTTTTCAGAAGAAAGAATATTTTTCATAATATTTTAAGATATTTTAAGGTACATATTATCTGAAAGTAGGCTTTTCTTTAGTATTTTTATAATTTGTATTCTAAAATTTCTTAAAATTTTCATAATTTGTTAAATTTGCTTAAAGGCCTGAGCAAGCCCCAGCCACTGACTGCCAGAGTGACCTTCAGCCATCAATCATTCCGTCTGCAGTGCTACCTCTGTATCATCAATGGAGGGGCCTGGGTGGCAGCAACATGTGCCTCAGTTTCCTCCCCTATAAAATGGGTCTGACAAAAATAGGACTCTTGTTTTGCAATTGTTGTGAGGATTAAATGAGTGGTAATAAACGTATTTAAAGTGCTTAGGACAGGGCAGCACTTGTGGCTCAAAGGAGTAGGGCACTGGCTCCATGTACCAGATGTGGAGGGTTCAACCCCGGCCCCAGCCAAAAACTGGAAAATAAATAAATAAAAATTTTCATTATTTGTATTTTTAAATGAAAGTTCTAAATGTTATATTTTATCTGTAACAATCAGATTTTCTAAGATTTACTGAAGCTTTATTTTTATATTATATTATTCTCTATAGTATGATTAGTAATCATTGAGACTAAATGATTTAAATTCATTTTCTGGACTTCATTACATTAAAAAACAAAACAAAAGAAAACAAGCAAGAAATCCAAGAACCATCATGATTAGAAGTCTCAAGAAAGTAACATATTAGCAAGAAAGGTTGCAAGTTGCCTTCCCTAAATTTTTTTTTCTAGAAAGGTGAAGTGAGGGAATTCTAAGTCTTTTTCTTCTTTCCCTTATCAATTCTCCTTTAGGAGACAGGATTGGGTTTTCACAATCCTGTGTCTCAATGACAAAAATCTATGCAAAACCAAATAATTAAATACTGATATGTTGATAGCTGGAATATGTTCTTCTCTTTTAATTCATAATGTTAATTGCTGAGATATTTTGATCATTTCTCTAACCAGGCTAACATTTCTATTCCATGCAGGTGTTGGGAAAGGCAATGGGTACGACCTAAAAATCCAAATCCACATGCAACGGAAGGCTGTCTTTTCCTGTTCTTATTCTGAGAACTGCAAGGTGAGAGAAAGCGTGGATTAAACAGTCTGAAGTTTGTTTTAAAGCTCAGTATTGAATCAGCATTTGACCTCCCAAACCATCACTCATCATAACAAGATGCCATGTCACTTTCTGGTTACCATCCAACTTGGTGTCACTGGGGTTTGCATGCAAACCAGAGATAAATTAACCTCGTTGTTCACAATAGTTCTGTCAGGGCAGTTTCCGAAATATGTTTCAGGTCAGAGTGTTGCCTTGTCTTTCACTTTCTCACAAATGCTGAGCATGCACCCAGGAAGATGACCAGGCTTCCGTCCGGTCATTTATAGGCATATCCTCTTCTTCTGGGTCATTTTATCTTTTATAATGTAGCACCAATTCTAAAATTTTAGCATGCATGAAAACCACCTAAGAGCTTGTAAAGAAGCACACCCCAAGCTTGTACCACGAAAGTGTGACTCAGGAAACTAGAATGGGCCCAAGAACCTGTGGACTTAGAAATGTCCAAAGTGATTCTGACTCAGAGGTTCTCTGGGACAGCACTATGAGAAATGCAAGAGTGGGGAATCTCTTTATCCAAAGCAATGTTTTGCCAAAATGAAGAAATGCCTAAATATACAGACCTTTCCAAAACAAAAACCAAGCTTCCTTCCTGGGTCTAAGAACCATAAACTTTTATAATTCCCTCCTAGGCTTTTGCCTCAAATTCTCCTCTAGCCAACCGTATTCTCTTCCCCTCCCTTTCTTAGCCTCTTCTAATTGAAAACATTCACCCAGCCCTGGTCCTTGGCTTTCTTTTCTTACTGTAGCAAATACGTCATTGTTGGTTATGCTCACCCATTTCACTTCTTGAAATTATTTGTTCTCTCATTTACTGAGCAGGTATTTAGGCACCGGCTGAGTTAGAGATGCAGGAGCTACGTGGGCAGTGTCCATGCCAACAATTTAAACAAATTGCTTAATCCAAATTTATCAAATGAGCTTTTACTCTGCTTCTGCAATTTGATAGTACCTTGGTTATCTCTTTGCTTGGCCCCCTGATATGTAGTTAGTCACCAATTCCTGTTAACTGTATCTTTGAAATTTTTCTTCACTCTCCCTACCTTTCTGTTCCACTGCCACTACCTAGATGGAAACCTCATTTGCTCAGGCCTATTTCCTAAAATAGTCTCCTCATCTCTTCTTTCCCCTTGTACAATGCAGCACACAGAGTTCTGAAATATGCATCCTGAAATGTTGCTTTCATTGTGAAAATCTGTAGGTATAGCAGAAGACTCACTGTGTACTATGGTCAAAGTCAGTTAACAACTTTGGCTTAATATCTGACCTATAAGATAAGTAGCACACTTCAAGTATTACAAGAATTAAATTGGATAATATGTGTATTATCTATGTATATGAAGTTGCATTTATAACTATCAGTCACTAAATAAACATTATATCTGATTATCACCCTGCCACTGTCTCACATAGGACATACCCCATTATATTCTTCATCAACTTCACTCTTATTTCCCTAGCTTTCAAACTCTCAAGGTAAAATGGCCCTATGATACCTCAACTTTTATCTCCATCAGTAACTTTACCTACAGACTCCATTCCAACTCCTATTAACCTCCCCCCCACACACACTGCATAACAGCACACCCAGTCTTGATCGTATAGCTTGCCAGTTAGACACCATTATACTATTGTTCCTTACATGCACAAATCCCTGCAGGGACCAACTAAGTCTGCACCTCCCTTTGTATTTTTCACAGGGCCTAGCATAGACCTCCCTTACTGTGGGTGCTATTATTATGCAAGGGTGAATCAATAATAAGAAATACTTAATATAGCTTTGAAGTCTTTCAATCCCAAACTTGACCTGTCTTTCTTCACTCACTCCAGACACCTACAGTGGACATGGCCTATGATCCCATCAACAAATGCAATATGCTTGATAAAACATGATGAGTTCTGTATGGCCTTTGAATGTCAATACCAGCTTTAAAATTGATCTTCTTAGTGTATTCCCAAAAAGAGTCCTCAATATATCAAAATCAGATGACATTTACAATAATAGGATTAAGCCATAATATTTAATTGGCTAAACTCTAGTTGAAAATTGAATACTTAACTTTTCAAAAGAGCCCCACTACAACCCTTAAACATGTCGGCCTTTTCAAATTATAAATAATAGAATTTCAACTTCATGGAAAAGATTATGAATATTTATTTATACATGTTGTGATTGGACTATGAGACAAAAAGTACTCGATACACATAGGCAGCCTTAATAACTGAAAAATGAACTCACTGTCGTCATCAGGAGGTTTATGCTTCTGACTCCTGTGTTTCATTCATAGGTGCTTTATGACATGGAATCAGACAGAGTAGTCATACACATCTTCAACTGTCCACCCCTGTATGATGACGTGAAAGTGCAATTTTTTTCTTCCTCTGTGAGTAATCAGGGTATAACCATTGGCTTTTTCCTTGTCTGGTGTCTTGAATGATTTTGGTTTGGGATTTCCCGTGTGGACGTTCCAACATGGAAAATAATGGATGACAACCCCCTTGCCAGGGAAGGGTAGGAAAACAACAAATCAGATCTGGAACAAATTTTTTTAAAAGAAGTATATATGTAATTTGAAAAATGTTTGCTCTTTTTTTTTTCTAAATTCTATACATGTATTAGTTCCCACATAAGAAAAAAATACCAAAATCATCTTTAAAATACATTGTTCCCCATAATTAATAAAGTACTTTAAATTAAGGGAGATTCAACTTTTCTCTTAGTTGTTATTATAATGTTATAAGTAGTATTAAATAATCCTATACTTCATGAAAATTGAGAATGTCTTCAATTGTCATTACTCTGAATATGATAATGGTATAATTTATATTGACCAGTCATAAAATCTATACCAGTCATAGAATCTATATTATTCTGTATATAACTTTCTAAGCCTTAATAATTTTAATTCATTTGCTGCATGCATTAAATTTTCCCTCAGAACTGCCAACAAGTAACTGTGTTGATCAATTTTCTTTTTTTTTTTTTTTTGAGACAGAGACTCACTATGTTGTCCTTGGTAGAGTGCTGTGCTGTCACAGCTCACAGCAACCTCAAACTCCTGGGCTTGAGGGATCCTCTTGCCTCAGCCTCACAAGTGGCTGGGACTGCAGGCATCTACCACAATGCCTGGTTGTTTTTAGAGACAGGGTCTTGCTCTAGTTCGGGCTGGTCTGGAACTCCTGAGCTCAGGCAATCCACCCGTGTCAGTCTTGCAGAGTGCTGAGATTACAGGTGTGAGCCACTGCACCCGGCTATGTTGATCAATTTAAAATGAATTTCCTGTGCCTCTGTCATCCTCTACTTGGAAGCTGTTGCAGGAGAATCTACCACGTATGAAGTGATCAGTGTAGTGAAGTAAGTGATCAGATCCCATATCAGATGGAAGAATGGAGTCACTGAATTCTTGCTCAGTGGCCTCTTAGCAAAAGCAGTGGCATAAAGGTCACTGGCCCAAGGGACCTCGGTAATATTCAGCCTTTGTGATTATCAAGGACTGTGGAACTGCTCCTTGGTGAGGTGGTCATGGGTGTTCGCAGTGTGCTTTTCACAGGATACTTTTCATCCTGACGGGAGGCTCACTGCCTAAGTATCTCACCCATGTCACAGACATTTGATTATGGAAGACACCCTGTGGCCCTCATCTGGCTCCTGTTCAATTTACTTCTACCAAGACAGTCGCTGCCTAGGAGGAGAGTTGGATGTAGGTGTGTGGGTCAGGTGAAAGAGGGAAGGCAGCACAAGCAAACACAAAATAACAGAAGCTGTTTTTATTACTGGCAAACCTCAGAGAGAAGGGGGCATGGGCAACTATCAGGGTGGAGCCATCAGGGACACCTGAGCTTGGCCAGTGGTTAGGGAGCAATAGAGAAAGAGGGACCTGAGAGTTGAAAATTTCATTGAAGTCCAAGGGGTTGCCTGAACAGGTTTCCTGTGTGGGGAGGTCTAATTGGTGGGTCTAATGTGAGCAGGCACAAATGGAGTCATGCCATGACTGAGAGGGGCTCACTGTAACACGTCCACACAGCCCATGTAGAGTCCTAGGGGTCTCTGGGGTGAGGCAAGTAGGTTGGACTAGTTCTCCCACAGGGAGGTGATCACCAGGACGTGGCTGTATAAGAGAGATTCGCAATTGGGAGAAGGTGGAGAACTGGAAATTGTGTCAAGGGACCCTGACCCCGATTTCTAGTATGAGAAGCTGGAACATATTTAGAATAGATGCTAAGGAAACATAAAATCAGAAGAATTCACTGCAAAATGTTGGCAAATAGAGACAGAGTCATGGATCCTTTGTAGATTATGTTAAGCACTATCTAACCAGATTAAAAGGTCTGTGTTCAAATGTATAAATACCTATCATGGAAAGCTACATTTTCTTGAAGTTTTGATTAAAAACAATAAGAGAAATTAACAGCATTATCTTAAAGCCTTTGTGACTTGAGTGTATTTTTATAAACTGTAGAGTGCTGCATATTTGATGGCTATCATTGTTTTATCAATATATAAAGGAATAAAGAATGTAATGTTAATCCTTTTAGAATGGTTAACTCTCAGTGTCAATTTTATTATGAAAATAACCATTTTTAACCATATCCTTTTAGGATCTTCCTAAATACTATGATGACTGCCCATTTTTCTTTTGGTTTCATACATCTTTTATACAGAAGAACAGGTATGGATATAACTCAATAGACACAATCCCTAATCTTTGATATCTTTGTATAAGGTCTTTTGCTGGTTGTCAGAGCTCAATTCATAGAAACTGTAAACTCCTTGAGTTACCACTGTTCATTGCCTTACTCCTCTTACTCTGGTTATTTTAAAAATACAATTGTTCTTGAACCAAGATAGGTTGCATTGTCCTCAGGTTCCATGGCATAGGGCCATGCAATAAGACAAAAAGTATTAAAAGACCAGGCATGGTGACTCATGTCTATAATCCTAGCACCCTGGGAGGCCGAGGCCACAGGATCACTTGAGCTCAGGAGTTTCAGACCAGCCTGAGCAAGAACAAGAACCCTCTTTACTAAATACGTAAAAATTAGCCAGGAGGCATGGCACTTGCCTATAGACCCAGCTACTCAGAAGGCTGAGGCTTGAGCCCAAGTGTTTGAGGTTGCTGTGAGCTATGATGGCACTCTAGCCTGAGCAAGAAGGTGAGAAACTGCCTTAATATTTAAAAAGTATCATAATTAGCTCAGCATCTGTGGCTCAACAGGCTAAGGCGCCAACCACGTACACCTGGGCTGGCGGGTTCGAATCCAGCCTGGCCTGCCAAACAACAATGACAGCTGCAACCAAAGAATAGCCAGGTTGTGGTGGGTGCCTGTAGTCCCAGCTACTTGGGAGGTGGAGGCAGGAGACTTGCTTGAGCCCAGGAATTGGAGGCTGCTGTGAGCTGTGATGCCACAGCCCTCTACCCAGGGTGACAGCTTGAGGGTCTGTCTCAAAAAAAAAAAAGTATCATAATTAGGTCCGAAGTGTGATAAATTCCTCCTGTTAAGTTTAATCTAAGTTTGCTCAGTACCTTGAATATGGCAAGTCCTCAGTAGGTATTGATTTACTGATGACTGACCACCACCAAATTCTATGTTAAAGTAAGGCAGGATCTAGGGAGGCTTCCACTAGTTTAAAAGCTGATCAGAGCCAGAAGTTACAAGACACTCTAGGCATTAAAGAAGACAGCTGGAAAATCATTAATTGATAGTCTCCCACTTAAACATGATTTTCTAATAACTAAATTGGAAAACCTTTTTTAAAAAGTACTCACTGAGGGCAGTGGCTTATGCCTGTAATCATAGCACTTTGGGAGGCTGAAGCAAGAGGATTGCTTGAGGCTAGGAGTTAGAGAGCAGCCTGGCAATATAGTAAGACCCTGTCTCCACAAAGTGTAATAAAATTAGCCATGGTGGTGTGTCCTGTAGGCCCTGCTACTTGGGAGGCTAAGGTGGGAGGATTGCCTGAGCCCAGGTGTCTGAGGTTGCAGTGAGCTGGGATTGAGCCAGCTGCCTGAGTGAAAGAGAAAGACTCTGCCTCTAAAACAAATGAATAAAAAGTAGTTATTAACTGTATTTGAAGATTTTTATTCCAAAGGGCCTTCTACCATATCTAGAAACTCCTTCCTGAGTCTACAAGTTCTCTTACTTTAAGGAGCATTTGTACTTTGATGGTGAAAAATCGAGATTTTTGGCATCACCATACAATCTGATGCAAAAGGAAAAAAAAAAAAGGAAGGTTAAAAATCATTCAGAGTTGAAGTGGTTTTGATTGTATGTGGCATGAATTGATGGTTATTGTTACATCAAACCTACCTTTTTCTTCAAGTCTGGATTTGATTTCATAACTTTTCAAGTCCTCTAAGGCAAGAGTAAAGTGCACATCTGGTCTACATACTTGTAATGCACACACACTTAGTGGACTTGTATAGAGTGATCCTTGGATGTGGTGGCATATTTTTACTAATTTTTTTCTGGATGTGTACAAATAGTAAACTTTGAGTCACAACATGAACAAAGTTCATCAAGTACGTAATGAGAGTAGATTTGTTGCTACACCTCAAGTGGTTCTTGCTAGCATATACATTTTTTC
The DNA here is from genome assembly GCA_963573935.1 of Arctocebus calabarensis. Lineage (NCBI taxonomy): Eukaryota > Metazoa > Chordata > Mammalia > Primates > Lorisidae > Arctocebus > Arctocebus calabarensis. The sequence continues at coordinate 16,488 of CAUYON010144936.1, forward strand.
CCTTTAAAACACCATGTTCACTATTATGGGTGCAGTGGCTCATCCCTGTAATCCCAGCACTTTGAGAGGCTGATGCAGAAGGATCACTTGATCCCAGGGATCTGAGGCTGCCGTGAGCTGTGATGAGGTCACTGCACTCCAGCCTAGGCAAGAATGAGACTCTGTATCAAAAAACCATGCTCATATTGGAGAAGCAACAAGTTAGATCATTTTCATATAAGTTTCTAAAGATTTCTAGCACATTGAAATTTATATACTACTTGGTAAAGCTGTGTTTTATTAGTTATGAGACTACTGTTTAACCCAAACTGCCAACTTCCATCAATTATAAATGACACAGTATTTTATTCCTGGGTTTTAATACCCATCTAGTTTCTGAATACCTTGTCAGATATACAAATTTAGATATTTAATTAAACTAGAATGTCCTTAATTCCATAAAGGTAATGTTAAAAGAATCAGTAACATGTGTTACTGAACATTAGATATTTGTATCTCACCAGAAAGGTGGAAGGCATCAAATGAGACAACAAAAGGGGCTGAGACTTTGATCATGTTGAGCAAATCCTTTGTTTAAAGCTGTAAGAAGAATGTCCCAGTGCATGGCTTTTCAGTTAGCCCTAAAATAAAACATGTAAATGTTTTCTGTTCTTAGGCTTTATCTACCAAGAAATGAATTGGATAATCCCCACAAGCCAAAAACATGGAAAATTTATAGACCGGACTTTGCAGTTGAGGTATATTTTGATGATACATGACCTAAAGTTATGTTCAGTGGGGTATTTGCTTAAGTGCAGACCCCCTTTTGGACAGAACTTCATGGAATAATTTTATAAATTTTTTCCAATCCCAGCTATATATTTATGTCTTCTAAATCTCTGTCCTTGCTTTAATACCTGTATTTATATATATGGCAATATATTCTTGAGAAATATATTAAATATATATAAACTAAATGTCAATGGATTTTTTTCTTTTTTTAAAGAACATACTTTGCACAAAGTTTCTATCTTTTAGATAAATTTGGAATACAATACACAGGAACATTGGGTATCACTCTGAAGAATTTTGAAATAGAACTTTCATATTAACATAACAGAGATATTTAAAAATTGTGTCCCCCAATACCCATCTACTTACATATTTTTGGACAAGTATTTATTTATTCTCTGCTTTGTTTTACAGTTGTCATTTCAGTTTCTCTTTTCTTACTTTACTTGATTTATAAACTGTTAACAGATTGGCAGCAAAGACTGGGTCTTCAACCAAGCAGAGAGTGGTGTTTCACACTGCAGCACAGCCCCCAACACACACTGCTCTGTGCTCCACGCGTTACTTGGGTAACTGATGTGACAAACTTCCTGTAATCACACCCTTAGGAGGATCTTGGTAAATATGAAGGACAAAAAATCTTCAGCAACTTCTTCTTTTGGGTAACATTATGGGTTTAGTTAAAGAAACATTGGTTCTTAGAGTGAACGAGATTTATTATTTTGAAATCTACCACCCCTGCTCACAACCACCTTCACCTAGCCTTGGGGAAACGCAGTGAAGGAAGGTCACCTTTTCACCACAAACATCGGTTAGTCCTCTGTCCACAGGAAATCTTGACTACTTTCTTTTTGGTACTGTGTGCTGCTTTATTCTAAGAAGGTTCACTGCCACTCTATCTTCAGATGAAGATTGTTATTGAAAAGAGTTCTATTTTGGCTTCTTGAAAGTCTCCTTATTTCATCCAGACACAGTGGCTCACGCCTATAATCCTAGCACTCTGGGAGGCCGAGGTGGGTGGATTGCCCTGAGTTCAAGACCAGCCTGAGCAAGAGCGAGATCCTGTCTCTAAAAAAACAGCTGGGCATTGTGGCAGGTGCCTGTAGTCTCAGCTACTTGGGAGGCTGAAGCAAGAGAATCACTTGAGCCCAAGAGTTGGAGGTTACTGTGAGCTATGATACCACAGCACTCTACCGAGGGTGACAAAGTGAGACTCTGTCTCAGAAAAAATAAATAAATAAAACAGAACATCTCCTTATTTCAATAATCTTCCTTTGATTAGCATGGCTCTCAACAATCTAGTCCAAGGTGGACTCCTTTCTTCTTTTCATCAAGAAATGAAAGATAAGGGTGGTGCCTGTGGCTCAAAGGAGTAGGCGCCAGTCCCATATATTGGAGATGGCAGGTTCAAGCCCAGCCCCAGTCTAAAACTGCAAAAAAAAAAAAGTCTCTGTTAAAACACGGTATATTCATTCCTGAAAAACCTTGGGCGGGACAGAGAAAGACATGGTTGGGGGCAGACCAGGCCAGTTAGGCAACTTTTTATCCAGCACACTAACCACTTGGACCACTCAGGTCAGCAGCTGGGTTGTCTGGAGGTTTCCTCAGAAGCTTTTTAAAATGAGGAAATAATGAATATTTCTGGAAGAGCTGCGGGTGCCAACGTGGCACATACAGGAGTAGAGCTCCAAGCCCTAGTGACACAGGTGTCACCCTGCCAGGAGCCAAGAGCTCTGTAAGACTAGGGGGCAGCCAGACTGCAGGTGGTTTTTATTTTTTTCTAAATATCCCAAAAACGTTTTATGAAGCTTCTTACAAGGAGATAACACTTTTATGCTGTTTATACATTTTTCCACTAACAACCAAAAAGGCTGGGCTACCAGAACTTCCAATTATTAGAAGCTGATTATCTGTTTCTGCCTCTGCTTTGATTAGAATGAGAGAGTAACAGAAGCCCTGAACTGCAGGTGAAATGATTTTTATATTGACAGTGGCCAGTTAGTAAAAGAGCTCAGCCACTGTCACCTGTCAGTTACTGTAGTTAGAGTAGTCACAAGAATGTACAAATTCTGCACCAGTCTGATCTTAATCGGGTTTCTTTTAAAGCTAGTAGTTTTGTGGAAATAGGTTAATTCTTTTTTATGACTCAAGTTCCATCCACTACTTACTGCCTAAAAGTCAATGCTTTCCTTAGGATAAAAAAATGCTGCAGTGAGCCATGTGACACCTAAAATGTGGTTCTCTGGTCCAATAGATTATAAATCTATGGGCGGCTCCTGTGGCTCAGCGAGTAGGGCGCCGGCCCCATATACCGAAGGTGGCGGGTTCAAGCCCGGCCTCAGCCAAACTGCAAAACAAAAAAAATAGCCGGGCACTGTGGCTGGCGCCTGTAGTCCCAGCTACTAGGGAGGCTGAGGCAAGAGAATCGCTTAAGCCCAAGAGCTGGAGGTTGCTGTGAGCAGTGTGACGCCACGGCACTCTACCCAGGGCGATAAAGTGAGACTCTGTCTCTACA
>CAUYON010144937.1:0-29624 GCA_963573935.1 Arctocebus calabarensis
TGCCTGTAGTCCCAGCTACTCAGGAGGCTGAGGCAAGAGAATCACCTAAGCCCAAGAGCTGGAGGTTGCTGTGAGCTGTGTGACGTCACAGCACTCTACCAAGGGCCAGAGAGTGAGACTCTGTCTCTACCAAAAAAAAAATAGCCGGGTGCTGTCACGGGTGCCTGTGGTCCCAGCTACATGGGAGGCTGAAGCAAGAGAATAGTTTAAGCCCATGAGTTTGAAGTTGCTGTGAGCTGTGATGCCACAGCCCTCTACCCAGGGCAACAGCTTGAGACTCTGTCTCAAAAAAAAAAAAAAAAAAAAAAAATGATAGGGATAAAATAGGAGTTTTTAATTTTTTTATTTTATTTTGAAAATGTTCAAATATATACACCTTAGGATACAACAAAGTCTCTCTATGTACCTCTCAATAGATTAAAAATTCCTGGCCATTCTTATTTCTTCTAACCCCTCTCCCTGAAGACTGGCTTATTTTGGAGCAAATCCCAGATATCCTAACATTTATCCATAAATAGGGTATATTTAATGATATTTGTAAAAGAAGACAGATCTTTTAAAATGTAATTATAATGTTACTAATACTTTTAAAAATTAATACTAATGCTTTAATATCAAATATCCTATTTATGTGGCATGAACTTTTAAACTTTATGATTTTGAGTATATTAAAGTTGTTGAACAGAAGGGGGCAGTGTTTGGTAAGTAACTAATCAGGAGTATTGCATCCTAACCCTATTTCAAGAGCTCTTTACCAGAAGTTACTGTGAAAACTTGAATTCACCTTTGTGACACATCCTGTGGAGATAGGATAAATAAATGTTTTATGAGGATCTGGTACATTAATATCATAGCTTGTTTTTAATTGAACAGTCAGTACCGGCATGTGTTCTACTGTCAGGCCATAGATGTATCTTTCTAATAATACATTTAAAACACATTTTTCTCATGAAAATAGAGCCATGTTATTCTAATTTCTAAAGTCATATAGAAGTCATTTTTAAAAGTTGTTTTAAAAAGTGAATATTATAACACCTGTAATCCTGGTACTTTGGGAGGCAAAGGTAGGAGGATTGCTTGAGGTCAGAAATTAAACACCAGCCTGAGCAACAGAGTAAGAATCCCATCTCTACAAACAAAACAGAACAGACACAGAGGAGAAATTAGTTGGCCATGGTTGTACCTACCTGTAGTCCCAGCTCCTTAGGAGACTGAGGTAGGAAGATTGTTTGAGCCTACGTGTTTGAGGTTGCAGTGAGCCAGGATGATGCCACTGCTCTCATGCCTGGGCAAAAGAGCAAGACCCTGTCTCTAAAAACATAAACAAAAATTGTATGGATGAGTGCAACTAAAAGGGAAAAAATTAAACACATCATACACAAAAATAGATATCTAATGTAGGAAAATATTAACAATTGGTGAATCTGAGCGAAGGATGTACAGTTACTCATTTTACTATTCCAACTTCTGTATAAATTTGAAATTTGAGGGAAAATGGAGTTTTTATTCAAAAGAATATTGGAGGCCGGGCGCGGTGGCTCATGCCTGTTTCCAGCACTCTAGGAGGCTGAGATGGGCAGATTACTTGCGCTCAGGAGTTTGAAACCAGCCTGAGCAAGAGCAAGACTCCATCTCTAAAAATAGCTGGGGATTGTGGCCTCTAGTCCCAGCTACTCAGGGGGCTGAGGCAAGAGGATCACTTGAGCCCAAGTTTGAGGTTGCTATAATGCCATGGCACTCTACCCAGAGTGACAGAGTGAGACTCTGTCTCTAAATAAATGAATAAAAGAATATTGGCTATAATAAAATTTAAGAGTCTGTGCTAGTTAGTTACGATAAGTAGTTAAGAACTGTTTCTCACTGTTTACATGGATTACAGAAAATCAAAAAATAAATGCTGAAATAGGTAATTATAAGTCTTTATTATTTTAGCATATTAGAAATTCTAGCCATTTTAAATATTTTAAAGCCATTTTATTTATAAACATTAATATTAATTCTTTTTTCCTTATAGTATCTTTTGGCTATGACCTTTGTTTATTTCAAGAGGGCTAAATTTACTATAAGTGAACATACCAGGATAAATTTCTTTATTGCTCTGTAAGTATTCATTCTACTAAGTGATTTTTGTGTTATTTATAATACATGTGATACCTTATTTAAAATAGTCTGTGTGAAAACTTGTATGATATATTTGAATAGGCCTTCTTACTTGAAAGCTGTACATTTTTCTTTAATGGGATATTTTTATGTTCTATTCATTGAGCTTATCATGCTATATGCCTAAGATTTATTCTTCATTATTCCACTTGAATTTGTATTGCATCTTTAGAATGCTCCCATAAAAATTATCCCAAATTATACTCTTTATGACTTAGATATTTCTTAAAGCCAGAATACACTGTTTGAAATTTCCAATTACTATCTAGTAAAATTCATCATCATGGCCAACACTGAAGAGTTTGTGGTAAATTCCCTAAACATATTTCTGTGGATCTATGTCTATAACATAGGCATTATTCATATTTGATAGCTTTAGTATTTGCTGACTTTACTGAGCACCAGTTGAACTGTGACAAAGGAATATAGTTTGTTTTCCAATTTTTCTTTTGACTTTATATTACCTTTGTGATCTATTAAATGGTTTTAATCACATGGTTTTCCAATCCATAGATCAGAATTTAGGTATAATGAGTATAATTTAAGAATATATTTCCTTTTTTATCCTACAGTTGGATATAATACTACAGTTGGGAATATATGAATATAATTTTAAGTATTTAGCTAGGGAACTACACATAAAAATATTTAAGTTGAGTACCATAATAGCTGTCAGCACTAAAGAATAAGTTTTTACCCAAAGTCTGTTTAGTTCAGAGTTAGTTATAAAAGAAATAAGATTAAGGCCAGGTGCAGTGGCTTATGCCTGTAATCCTAGCACTCTGGGAGGCTGAGATTGGTGGATTGCCTGAGCTCATGAGTTTGAGACCAGCCTGAGCAAGAGTGAAACCCTATCTCTAAAAATAGCTGGGTGTTGTGGCTGATGCCTGTCGTCCCAGCTGTTTGGGAGGCTGAGGCAAGAGGATCACTTGAGCCTAGGAGTTTGAGGTTGCTGTGAGCTAAGAAACCAGGGCACTCTACCAAAGGCAAACAAAGTGAGACACTGTCTCAAAAAAAAAAAAAAAAAGACTAGAAGAAACTGATTTCTGCATATATTCAGGAGACTTATTTTCTAATACCTAGGGAAAAATGAACTCAACTTAAAATTTGATGATGATTGCTAAATTGAAAGAATACCATTAGCTAATACTGAGTATTACGTGTAAAGCACCACATTTTTTTTATATAGTGTTAACTAATCTTCCCTGTGAAGTAAATTTTGTATTATCCCCATTTTACAGATGAAGAATTGAGACTTACAAAGATTAAGTACTTTTGCCAGGTGCAGTGGCTCACACCTGTAATCCTGGCACTCTGGGAGGTTGCTGTGAGCTATGATACTGCAGCACTGTACCAAGGGTAGCAAAGTAAGATTATGTCTAAAAAAAAAAAAAAGATTAATTTATAAAAAGTTAGCAGTAAAGCTGGGGTGCATATCATTCAGGTGTGATTTACCAATGACCTTTGACTGCTAAGTTAAATTGCTACTTATGTAACTCCATATTGCATTATATCTGTGTGTTGTAGTTTTTTTACCTGAGAATTAAAAACAAACTAAAAAAAGCTTAGTTTAAATCATAGGAGATGTCCGAAATTGAATTTCTTTTACTTGTTTTATGAAGTTATTAACCAGTAAAGAACTATTTAGTGTATACAGGGTGGCCATAAACTTTAGTAGTTTATAAGATTAGATTGCATGTTGTATTAGAAGTTCCATATTTAAAATAATGTTAATTATAATCTCTATTTTATTTCTGTTCATACTTTTTGAACCTGCCAGCTCAGGTGTACGTGGCTGGCGCCTTAGCCCGTTGAGCCACAGGCGCCAATTTTTGTATAACCTGACTCAGTAGTTCTTCTCATTAAATAATTTCTCAGTTAACTGCAGTTCTAAAGCTCAAGTTTTCCTTATTCTTTGTAATCTTATAATGTTTCTCTATAACATTCTTATAACACTCTGAACTTCTATAATCATTCTTCTATGATTCATAATTTCGTCATCTACTTAAATATAGGTAAGGAACATGTATCTTTTTTCATACACCAATGACTGACAGATAGGAAGTTGTTAATGCTTTATTAGAATAAACATAATTAACTATTATGCAAAAGAAATGGAACCTTCACCAAGGAAATATGTCTGTTTCAAATTAGAGGGCAACTTCCATGTATATGATACAGATATTTGTCACATTGAACCTAAAAAAATTGTTAATCTAGAGTAGAATCATGGTGTAATCTTGATGTAACACCATAGTACATTATAGATTTTCCATACTTTAGTCAGCAAGCATGTAAGGAGCCAATCTCTGGGTCTATCTATCCTTTGCTTAGAGCCATTGAGAAAACTAAAATAAGAAATTACTGCATTTAATTTCACAGAGGACATGATTTGACCCATATTACATAAATGAATGGGTTAAACGAGGTGCTTTGTAGTAAGGTAGTATAAAATATGTCGATTATGTTAAAAGAGAATAAAGTAATAAGTAAGTGTTCATTTCATATTACTGTAAGTGGAAACTGGCACATGGTAAAAAGTACAAAAGAAGGTATATAGTTAAAAGTAAATTTTTCTCCTATTTCAGCCCTTTGCTTCCCTCGTCAAGGATAAGTTATTAGTTTCACATGTATGTGTCTGGATATAATTTTCATACATGAACCAGTGTGTGTGTGTATTATATAAATGGAAGTACACTATACACACTTCTTTTGTTTTGATTTTTTAATGTGTGAAAATAAAAAAATAAAATGAATACTCACATACCCAAGACTCAGCTTATGAGTAAAACATTGCCTGAATCTTAGGAGCTCCCAGTATAGTTTCCCAATCAGAGCCCACTCCCTTCCATAAGTAATCATTTTCTTGCTTTTCTTTATTCTATGTATGTATCTCAAAATAATGTGTTATTTGGTTTTTCTTTTTAGCTGAGCTGTATGTAAAAGAATCATGTATTTCTGTTATTCTGTGACTTCATTCTTTTGCTTTAGGTTAGGATTTTCAGATTGATTTTTATTGGTATGTGTAGCAATAGTTTATTTTCATAGCTGAATAATATTCTATTATTGCTTATTTCTTCTATTTTTTCTACCCTTTGTGTACTTTTTTCTCTCCTCCATTTTTATCTTCTTTTTATTTGAAGTGGGTTTTTTGAACATATTTTTTCTTTTGCTTTTTTTAGATATTTTGCAGTCTATATCCTTTTAGCAATTATCCAGTTATCTTTATTATAAGAACCTTAAGCATTTAATTCTAATCACCTCCTACCCAACTTACATTCTCTTGTTTTGTAATTCTGTAGTTCTACTTGATGCTCTCCAGTAAGTTAGACATCGTTATTTTTGTTTGATTTTGAGACAGAGACTCACTTTATCTCCTGAGCTAGAGTCTCATAGCCTCAGCCTAGCTCATGGCAACCTCAAACTCCTAGGCTCAAGCAATCCTGTCTCATTCTCCTGAGTAGCTGGGCCTACAGGTGCGTGCCACCATGCCTGGCTAATTTTTCAATTAATAGTACACACAGGGTCTCCCTTTGCTCAAGCTGACCTCAAGGGATCCTCCTGCCTTGTCTCGCAGAGTGCTATGATTATAGGAATGAGCCACTGGCACCTGATCCCATTGTTATGGTTTTACACATTCAACATTTGTTTAGATTTACCTACATATTTATTTCTTTGTTTATCATTCCTTCTTGCAGCTCAAGAATACACTTTAAGATCATTTGCCTTCCTTTCTGGCTGTTTTAAGACTTTTGTTGGGGAGGGGTGTTGGTACTGGTTTCTTTTTATAACCTGCTTGAGATTTGGTAAGCTTCCTGGATTTGAAGATTCATGTCTTTTAACAGAATTCTTGGAAAAGTCTAGCCATTTTCTGTTCAAATCTTCCTCTCCTTCATTTCCCCTATTATCTTTTGAAACCAATTAAACATGTTATACCTCATTTTGTCTTTCATATTACTTATCTTTGACATCTTCTAACTTTGTTTCTTTGGGCTGCATTCTAGAAAATTCATATTTATCTTTCAGATAACTAAATTGATCTTCAGCTTCTAATATGTTAATTAATTTTATTATGAATTTTTTTATTTATAGAAGTTCTATTATTTTTCAAATATATATTAGAACCTCCATATTGACCACCTCCCTTAAATTCACCTAATTTTCATAGATGATACATACACCACATGTACACATCAGGATAGTAAGTCTAGTTCCTTATGTTGACTAGCTTATTATAGTCCCTTGGGTGGTCTACTATAATTACCTATTTTTTTTCTCACTATGTCACCCTTGGTAGAGTACCATGGCATCACAGCCCACAGCAACCTCAAACACTTGGGCTTAAGCAATTCTCTTATCTCAGCCTCCCAAGTAACTGAGACTACAGGCGCCCACCACAACACCCAGCTATTTTTTTTTTGTTGTTGCAGTTGTCGTTGTTTAGCTGGCCTGGGCTGGGTTCGAACCCACCATCCTTGGTGAATGTGACTGGCACCATAACCACCATGCTACTGGCGCCAAATCTATGCTTATCTATATTATCATGGTATTTAAAATTTTTTTTTCTTTTTGTTTCTTTAACAGTCACCCGCCACAGTGCCTGGCCATTTGTTGTTGTTGTTGTTGTTGCAGTTTGGCCGAGCCGGGCTGGGCTTGAACCTGCCACCCTCAGTATATAGGGCTGGTGCCTGTCACTGAGCCACAGGTGCCACCCTATTTTTAATTTTTTTATACAGACTGGACATGGTTGTTTTTTATATTTTCTGTCCATTAATTCCAGTGCCTTTAGACTTAAGTGTCTGTTCCTACTTATGGTACTTTGTTCCCTTATGTATTTTACAATATTTTTATTGTAAGTTGCCCATTTTTCTTGGAAAGTCATCTGTGAGGCTTGCATTGTAGAAATCCATTCCATCCTTATCTTTGTTCTTATGTTATTTAATATGTCTTTTAAGTTTTTTTTTTTTTTTTGGAGATATGATATACCTTCTGTTGCCCGGGCTAAGATGCAGTCATTATAGCTCACTGCAACCTCAAGCTCCTGGGCTCAGGTGATTTTCTTGCTTTAGTCTCCAGAGTAGCTGGGCCTACAGACATGCACCACGGTGCCCTGCAATTTTTTCTATTTTTGTAGAGATGTGGTCTTGCTTTTGCTAAGGCTGGTCTTGAACTCCTGGCTTCAGTCTTCCAGCCTTGGCCTCCCAGAGTGTTAGGATTATAGGCATGAAACACTGTACCTGGCCAAAATTTTCTCTTTCTCATTGGTTTTGAGCAATTTGATTATGATAGGCCTTGATGTAATTTTCTTCATGTTTCTTGTGCTTTGAGGTTCATTGAGCTTTCTACATTTATAGTTTTTATCATATTTCAAAAATTTTCAGCTTTTATTCTTTCAAATATTTATCTGTCCACCCACTACCCTTTCGAAACTCTAATTTCACCTTTGCTAGGTTTCTTAAAATTGTTTCATATCCAGCTGATCCTCTGTTAATGATTTTTGTTTCTCTTTTCTCTATGTTTCATCTTGAGTAGTTTCTATTGCTGTGTCTTCAATTTACAAATCTTCTTTTCTGCGGTATTTAATCTGCCATTAATCCTATTCAGTGTATTTTTCATTGTAGGCATTATAGTTTTCATTTCTAGAAGTACATTTTCCATATGTCTTTGAACATACAGAATAGTTATAACTGGTTTAATGTCCTTTTGTGTTTGTTTTGGATTGGTTTTGATTGATTATTCTTTTTTGCATCTATGTATGCCTGGTCCCCCTCAGGTGTTTGGTATAATATTGAGTTTCATATGTTTTTAAGTACCTAAGTCTGAGGAAAGACAAAAAGAAAGGATTAGAAAGAACAGTACCTAGTGTTCACACAGTGCCTAGAATAGTGCCTGTTCTCACCAGACTGAAAAAAAATTCATAATTCATGGAGTACTGAGAAGAGCACTCAGGAAGGTCTTGTCTCAGTAGACGAGAATAATTAGCTCCAGACTGCACATTGCTCCATATAAATTACCCTAAAAGTCAAAAGTGACACCTGAAAGGATCAGAATATTTCCAAGTAACTACATCCCAAAACAAAGCTCAAGATTTATAGGAATGAAAAATACCCAAACCAAAACAAGGTAAAATTCATTGTATCTCTATATTTGATCTGTGTTTCTTCTACGTAAGGCTGAACATTTTTTGTGTGTTGATAAGCCATTTGTATTACTTTTTTTGTGTATATGGACGATATGTTCCTGTCCTTTACCCATTTCTTTTTTGGGTTATGGATCTTCTTTGTTAGGTATCTGGCTAATACAGTTGAAGAAGATGAAGAAGAATCCAAGTATGAAATTTTTCCATGGGCCTTAGGGAAAAACTGGAGAAAATTGTTCCCTAATTTTCTAAAGTTAAGGGACCAGCTCTGGGATAGAATTGACTATAGGGCTATTGTAAGCAGGCGATGCTGTGAGGAGGTAAGGATTTTAAAATACTTTATATATGTAGACTTTGTTTTCTGTTTATCTGATTTTTCTTGTTTTTTAATATGCTTCTAATGTTTTGGGGGTGGTTGTATATGTAAGAGTAGATCATTAACTTTGATCATTATTAAGAATATAGTTTGTGTATTACAGTGTTGCAGTTTTAATATTATATTATCTTAATTAAAAGTTGTCATTTCTGTTTTTTAAACAGCTTACTTCTTAGTAAACTATTTTTATTTTAGATTGTTTTTCTGTCTAAAAGATAACCAATGGGGGTGGTACCTGTGGCTCATTGAGTAGGGCGCCAGCCCCCTATACCCAAGGTGGCAGGTTCAAACCCGGCCCTGACCAAACTGCCAAAAAACCCAGAAAAATAGCCAGGTGTTGTGGCGGGCGCCTGTAGTCCCAGCTACTCGGGAGGCTGAGGCAAGAGAATCGCCTAAGCCCAGGAGTTGGAAGTTGCTGTGAGCTGTGTGACGCCACGGTACTCTACTGAGGGTGACAAAGTGAGACTCTGTCGCTACAAAAAAATAAATAAATAAATAAAAGATAACCAACTTATTAGGAAAGGTTGATAGGAATATACCAAAATATCTTATTAAGGATGGTAATTGCAGTGGAGTTGAATAATAATTTCCACTAAGTCAAATATGTGAGATGTCAACTTCCCAAAATTGAAATATCACCAACAGTATGATAAATAATTTAAATAAATTAATTTTCTTTTTTAAAAACCAGACGTCTTTTCACATAGACTGTAGTTTTCTTGATGCTGAATTTTAGTAAGATAAACCAGCAGGACACTAAAATTTTAATAATCAGTTATTTTTCAAATGTTCTGGGATTTAGTAAAGTTAGTATTTCAAACCAGAGAAAAATACTGGAGTATAAAATTAACTGAAAAGCAGAGGTCACTATACACTTTAGTAGTGGTTAAGAAAACTTTGATAAATGTGGGCTAAATAATGCCATAATTAAAATTATATCCAGTTAAATGACTACAGGTCAAAAGAACCAATTAATGGATTAATGTCAAACTTGAGGGAAGACTCTAGCAGTGTGTCTCAGAATTCTGCCCCAAACTAACCTTCTTAACTATGTTTATTAATGAAATGAAGACACAGCAAATCATTCATATATGTAGATTAAATTAGGATGACTGTTAACCATTGGAGGAAATCCAGAGGTCCAGGAATAAATTAGACAGTACAGCAGGACAAGTCTCTACAAGATTAAATTCAATAGAAAAAGAAGAAAGGTTAGGTGTATAAGACCTCCCCAAATTAATAGATCCTCATTATTTAAACTGGACTGATTCCAATTACAAGACATTGAAAGAGTTCTATAATGTTGTTATCCATTGGCACTACTTCCCCAGGTCAGGTGTGGATAATTTGCACACTTGCTGTCCTTGGAAGTGATAGCCAACCCTATCTGAGCACCCTGATTTTTTTTAAAGTAAATGCTTCAGGTTGTTTGAGACATTCAGCTAAGAGCATAGAGAGGGTGCCAGAAACAAGAAACCATAACTGGTAGAAGATTACCTCATGGCAGACCGCCTGTCTATGTGTACCTACTTTCAAGCTATAATGATTAGCAATTTTAAATGCAACAATGTTAACATACACTTTTGGAGCTGGGAATTACCTCATCTGCTGGCACCACACTGTTAAAGAGCCAAAGAGAAGAATGAAGTTTTACAGTGTACATATAAAAGACTAAAAAGTTTTAGACCACTATAAACCTAGTTGTGTAATGGGACTTATAGAAAAGTTTAGACTTAGGCTGCAAGAGGAGAGATGATCATCAGATTATACCTAAAATGTTGCATTTGGTTCTGCACACTATACTTAAGAAAAATGTCGATGAACAACTATATCCAGAGAACAACAAGAATAGAGCATAGTCTTAAAAGAAAAACCTCATTTGTGAACTAATAAAAAGGATCAGAGATTTTTAGTGTGAAGAAAGAAGATTCAGAAAGCTTGCTAACTATTTTAAAGTATTAAAATAGGATGGGACAGAAATATATTTGATTTGTCCTTTTTTTTTTTTTTTTGCTATAAAGCAGAGAATTAAGATATGTGAATGAAAAACTAAAAGAGGCAGTAATAGCTCAATATTAAGACTATTCTGGCTAGGCGTCTGTGGCTCAACGGGCTAAGGCACCAGCCCACATACACCTGAGCTGGCGGTTTCGAATCCAGCCCGGGCCCGCCAAGCAACATTGACGGCTGCAACCAAAAAATGGCTGGGCATTGTGGCGGATGCCTGTAGTCCCAGCTACTTGAGAGGCGGAGGCAGAAGACTCGCTTGAGCCCAGGAATTGGAGGTTGCTGTGAGCTGTGATGCCACAGCACTCTATCCAGGCTGACAGCTTGAGGCTCTGTCTCAAAACAAACAAACAAAAAAGAATATTCTAACAACTCTGAAAATGAGATAGATTCTTTCAGAGGCAGTGATTCCATAAGCAGTTTGTTATGTTAGAGAGGGAATTCATGTTTCAGATAAGCAATTAAACTAGATTGCTGTTAAATTTCCTTCCAACTCAAAAATTTTTAGAGTATAAAGTTATATTTTATAAGTTTTGTACTGCCTAAGCTCTTGCTGGGCAAGCTAAATTGTTTATTAACATTTGATAGAAGTCATTTATTCAGTAATATGCATTGATTTAGTGAATACTTAGTAAATGTCTACCAGGTGCTATATTATATCTTCTAACTTAAAAAAGTCTTGGCCAGTCAAGGTGTCTCACATCTGTAATCCTAGCACTTTCAGAGGCTAAGACAGGAGGATAGCTTAAGGTGAGGAATTTGAGACTAACTTGGGCAATAGGGAGACCCTGTCCCTACAAAATAAAAAGAAAATTAGCCATATATAGTGATGTGTGCCTATAGTCCCAGCTACTCAGGAGGCTGAGGCAGAAGGATCACTTGAGCCCAGAAGTGTTTGGAGCTATGATGATATCACTGCTTTGGGGCAACAGAGGGAGACACTATCTCAAAAAAAAAAAAAAAGCCTTGAAGCAAATATAGCAATATTAACATCTATTAATCTATTTATTCTGGACAGTAGGAATATAGACGTTTGTTACATTATTCCTTACGTTTTTCGTAATTTTAAAATTTATCAACATTTTTTAAATGATTAATAGAACTTAAGTTCTTCTTCTTCAAATAGGCTACTTATTTGAGTTTCTTTTAGCCACTATCACAATACCTGTTTCCTTCTATAGCACTGAACAAGATTTGTAATTATTTATTTGCTTGCCTATTGTCTGTTTAAACTATAAACTGTAAAATTAATGAAGTCGAACATTTAGAATACTTCTAATATCTCCCATCTCTGTCCTCACACTCCATTAACAATTATGCATAATTCTCTTCTGCTGAGATAATAGAAGTAATAGAAAAGAATGTCAACATTCTTTCACTGCATCTACCATTCTACCTGCATGTGTACCCATATATTCTGCCCTCCCTTTGTTACTGTGAAAGACCTATCTTTGCTCCTATCTAAGTCTATTCCCTCTACTCATGCACTGGATCTCATCTTTTCTTGCCTTCTCATGGGCATCAATCTAGTAAATGTCCCCTTTTCTAGCACTTCACATTTTCTATTTTATTCAATTATTGCCATCAGAATATGGAATTGCTGAGGCCGGGCACAGTGCCTCACGCTTGTAATGCCAGCACTCTGCGAAGCCGAGGCGAGCAGATTGCCTGAGCTCTTAAATTTAAGACCAGTGGAAACCCATCTCTAAAAATAGCCAGGTGTTATAGTGGGCACCTATAGTCCCAGCTACTTGAGAGGGTGAGGCAAGAGAATCGCTTGAGCCCAAGACTCTGAGGTTGCTGTGAGCTGTGTTGCCACGGCACTCTTCCAGGAGTGCCAAAGTGAGACTTAGTCTCAAAAAAAAAAAAAAAAAAAGAATATAGAATTGTTATAAGATTTCATCAATAAAAATTAAAACTTTATCCCCTAGTTACCACCATAGTTCTCTGCCCTGCCTCTTATCTCCTAAACAGGTGTCTCCACTTCCTTATCATCCATTCTCCTTGAACTTGTTATACAAGGTCTTTCCTCCATCATTCCATAAAAACTTGTCAAGGTACCAAATATCTATATTCCCAAATCCAAAGGTTAGTTCTTAGTCCTCAACTTCCTAAATTTAACAGCAACGTTTGTCACAGTCCCTCATTTCTTCCTAAAACACTCTCTTTACTTTGTTTCCAAGATACCAGGTTTCTTTTCAGCCCAATGCTAGTTCCTTTTCACTTTACCAACTTCATTAGCATGCCCTGTGGCTTAGTCATAGAACCTCTTGTCTTCTCTTTGGACCTTAGCTCACTAGGTGATCTCATTCACTGTCAAGGCTTTAACACAACTAATAGATCTCTCACAATTCCAGGTCTGCATAGCAAAAATTGCCTGTTGATATTTTATTATCTAATTGATACCTCAGCCTTTCCCTTGAGGTAGGGTATGTTTGCATGAAGGTTGAGGTAGTTCTAAAATTGAACTTCTCATTACCCTGTGCAAACATCCAAACCTGCTTCTCTTGCAGTCTTCTACATACTAATAAACAGCAACTTCATCCTTTTAGTTGCTCAAACCCCAAAACTGTTCTTCTCCTTGGCTCTGCTTTTTCTCCCATCCATACCTTGAAAAACTATCCAGCATTTTATCATTTGTCACTGCCTCCACCACTAGCACCCTATTTTGTTATCTCAGACCTCAGTTATTGCCATAAGCTTCCAAATAGTCTTTGCTATAATTTTTCTCCCCTATAATCTACTCTTGATACAATAGAGTACTTTTTTTTTTTTTACACCAAATCATGGCTTCTCTACTCAGAAGCCTCCAATGACTTCCCATTTCACACAGCGTAAAAGGCAAAGTCCTTATGATAGTCAGACATGATCTACCAACTCTCCTCCCTTATGCCTTTGACTTCATCTTACAGCCTTGCTCATCTATTCTAGCTGCACTGGTCTCCTCACTGTTACGCAAACATAACAGGCACACTTGTACTTGCCATTCGCATGACCTGGAATGCTCTTCCCTAAGATAATATCGTCACTTCCATTCAGCATTCTGCTTAAATGTCACCTCAGAGAGACCTTTTCTTATCATCCTATATAAAGTAGTATCTCCTTCCATGGGATAGAATTGAAGGGTCCAGAAGTAAACCCTTCCAACTATGTTCAATTGAATTTTGGGTGCCAAGAAGATTCAATGGGGAAAGAACAGTTGGTGCTGGGATAACTACACATCTACATGGAAAAGTATGAAGTTGGCCCCCCACTAATTTATACTATATATAAAAATTAACTCACAATGGATCAAAAGGCCTAAGTTTAAGAGTTAAAATCATAAAAATCTTATATGAAACCATGGGGGTAAATGTATGACCTCCAATTAGTTTTCTTAGATATGATACCAAACATAAAAGCAGCAAAGGAAAATACATTTTGACATCATCAAAAGTAAAATCTTCTGTCCTTCAAAAAAAAAAAAAACACCAAGTGAAGAGACAATACAAAAAAGGGGAGAAACCTTTTTGCAAGTCATCTGTTTGATAAGAAACTATCTAGAAAGAGATTTTGCAGCTTAATAGTAAAATGACAACCCAATTCAAAGATGGGCAAAGGATACAAATAGACATTTCTCCAAAGAAGATATACAAGTGGCCAGAAAGCACATGAAAAACTGCTCAACATCATTAGCTATCAGAGAAATGCAAATCAAAAGCACAATCAGATTATCACTTCATACCTATTATGTTTATAAACAGTAATAACAAAGATTGGCAATATCAGAAACCTCATACACTTCTGGTGGGAATGTAAAATAGTGTAGTTGCTTTGGATAACAGTCTGGCAATTCCTCAAAAGGCTAAACACAGACTTACCATATTGCTAGCAATTCTAACTATATATCCAAGAGAAATGAAAACTATGTCCAGGCTCCATGCCCGTAGCACAGTGGTTACGGTGCCGGCCACATACACAGTAGGTGGCGGGTTTGAAAAAATAGCCAGGAGCTGTAGTGGGTGCCTGTAGTCCCAGCTACTTGGGACCCTGAGGCAACAGAATCACTTAAACCCAAGAGCTTGAGGTTGCTGTGAGCTGTGACGCCACAGCACTCTACCGAGGGTGACGTAGTAAGACTCTCAAGGAAAAGAAAAGAAAACTGTCCACACAAAAACTTGCACACAGTGTTTATTAGCAGCATTATCCCTAATAGCCAAAAGTGGAAACAATGCAAATGTCCATCACCTGATGAATGGTTAAAAAAATGGCATATACATAGAATGAAATATTATTTGGTGATTGAAAGGCAAGAAATACAAGCTACAACATGATTGAACTTTGAAAATATTATGCTAAGGGAAAGAAGCCAAACACAAAGGACCACTTATTGTATGATTCCATTTATGTAAAGATTTCCATTTATTGAAAGGGAAAGTAGAAGTTACCAGGAGCTGAGGAAAAGGAGGAATGGGATGTGATTGCTTTATCTATTGGGTGATAAAGAGGTTTAAAATTGACTGTGGGTGATGATTGTATAGTGGAATATACTGAATGTCAGTCATTGAATTGTACATTTTAAATGGGTGAATTGTATGGAATTTAAATTATATCTCAATAAAGTTGTTAAAAATAGTATCTCTTGCTATTACTCTGTATTCGTTTTCTCAGTTCCAATTTTATATGTAGCACTCAGTCACCATATAATATACTGTTTTTTACTTATTTATCTTGCTAATTTCTATTTCTTCCCACTAAAATATGAAGTCCAAAAGGGCAGGGTCTTTTTTTTTTTTTTTTTTAGAGATACACCCACTTTGTTGCCCTCAGTAGAGGGCTGTGGCATCACAGCTCACAGCAACCTCCAGCTCTTGGGCTTAGGTGATTCTCTTGCCTCAGCCTCCCGAGTAGCTGGGACTACAGGTGCCCACCACAGCACCCAGCTATTTTTTCGTTGGAGTTTGGCTGGGGCCCAGTTTGAACCTGGCCCCCTCCGTATATGGGGCTGGCGCCCTACTCACTGAGCCACAGGCGCCGCCTAAGGGCAGGGTCTTGATTTTGTTCTAATTGTTTATCCAGTGCCTAGAACAGTGCCTGGCACATAGTAGATACTCAGGTAATGTTTGCTTACTGATAGAATGAATGGAACTTAAAGTTTCTGATTCTTTTTTCATACCTTTTAAACTATAAAATAACTCTTCACTGAGCTTTCATTGCATTGTCCACTGTTTATTCCTTATAACCATCACAGTGGGTGTGAAGGTTTATTTTAAAGAAGTACTATATCATCCCTGCCCTAATGTTTGTTGAGTAGCAACATTTGCTGTTAGAAATTTCAGCATTCTATGCATTCATTATTGAAAGGCCAGTATTGTATACCACCAAATAAAATGTTTCTTTAGTTCCACATCCTAAAATAAACTCAGGATAGTAGCTATAAACTGGCTTACAATAATAATACTTTACCTTTGCAGAGTGCTTTACAAATTGCAAATATTTTCCTTTTAAGTTAGCACACAAATAACCTGTGAGAATAGTGGTATTCCCATTTTGTAGCTGATGAAACTAAAAACAAAGGTTAGTATTTATTCAAGATCATATAAGTAAGTGGCAGAGCCAGAACTTGACTTCACATTTAGTTACTTCCCAGTGTTCTGTTTTCTCTATGACATCTGGCCTCCATATGAACTCCTTATATTGGTTAATGTAGAAAATGCATTTATGTTATGTTGGTCTTAGGAATTAATAACAAGTATTCTTTCCATTTCACAAATGAAAAAACTGTAGCTTAGAAAGATTTGGACTTATCCATGGCCATAAAGTTAATAAGAGGCAGAGCTAGCTATACTTAAACTCAGCATTCTTTGCATTATACACCATTGTTAAAAGAAATAACATATGCTACCCTTTCAGATAATAATGAGTTTCACAATTTCTCTTTTTTTCTTTTAACCTTGACTGCAAAGAAGCTAAAAGCCCCATATTACCCTTAACCACATGAACTCTACTGAATTTTATTGCTGTTGTGTCTGCTTTAGTCCAGTTTTCCCTTTTGGGTCCCAGTTCAGTGACTTTTCTTTTTCTAAAAAAAGTAGTTAAGTGCAGTAGTGAGAAGGGGGAAAGAGTAGAAAAAGTTTGATCTGTTAACTGTAATATTCAATTGAGAAAATTCAGCACCTTTAGATCAGCATGATGACTTTTTTTTACTTTTTTTGTCAGTTGCCTTTTTTGAAAAGAGATGGGGTAAGAATAAATTGAAAAATACATGTAGGGCTTCTCCAGAAAAGAATAAGACTGTTTCCTACTTACCATGACCTTATTATCTTCTTATAATAAGATTACTTTCTTGGACTTTGGAGGAGGAGATGGGATTTATTTGCATTAGTGATGGCCTAATTTCAAGTCTGGTTCACAGATTAGTGGATGCCTGTCTAATGAGAGATGTAGACTCTAACTGTAGCCCCTTTCGTGCATCTTGGAAGGTAGCAATTTAATAAAGAGGAAGTTTTTTTCTATTCCAATTGTGTACTTTGAGATACCACAATGTCATCATAGCTGAGCTCTCTGTTAGTTGCTACTTGATTCCAGGTTCAGAACTGAGAAAGTAGTATTGTAATATAAGTAGTATATTTAGACAGAATAATCCAGTGAATAATCCAGTATAATCCAGAATACATCCAGTGTTGTAATATAACTAGTATGTTTGGACAGAATAATCCAGTGACAGCATGTGGAAGAGACCCAATGTAGGGAATGTACTGGAAACTGCTAAACTTGCTATAGCTACAGCTGAGGAAGTGAGGGTGTGAACAATACAGTAGTGATGAAGAAAATGAAATCAATGTTAGGAATCTCATAAAATTAGGCGATGCCTGAGGCTCAGTGAGTAGGGCACCGGCCCCATATACCAAGGGTGGAGGGTTTAAACTGGGTCCCGGCAAAACTGCAACAAAAAAAATCCGGGCGTTGTGGTAGGCACCTGTATCCCAACTACTTGGGAGGCTGAGGCAAGATAATCGCCTAAGCCCAGGAGTTGGAGGTTGCTGTGAACTGTGATGTCACAGCACTCTACCAAGGGTAATAAAGTGAGATACTATCTCTAAAAAAAAAAAAAAAGAAAGAAAGAAAAAGAAGTCTTACAAAATTATCTCTTCTTTGTGACTGGTTGGATATAGGGCATATGGGAGAGGAAGCTGTCAGTATATAAAAGGAAGACTAATGGATTTCATAATAGAAATAGGGAAGACTACAGAAGCAAGCTGGCTTATTGGGAAAATAAGGAATTTGGTATTTAGACATATGAACTTAAGGTGATAACTGGATAATTAAATGAATGGCCAACAGGTATGCAGGCACGGTGGCTCACACTCGTGATCCTGACATTTTGAGAGGTTGAAATCGGTGGGTTGCTTGAGCTCAGGAGTTCAAGATCATCCTCAACAAGAGCAAGCCCCCTTCCCCCATCTCTACTAAAAAAAAAAAAAAAGAAAGAAAAACTAGCCAGGAGGCTGAGGCAAGAGGATCTTGAACCCAGGAGTTTGAGGTTGCTGTGAGCTATGATGCTACAGCACTTTAGCCTGGAGCAAGAGTGAGACTCTGTCTCACAAAACAAAACAGAAAAAGCAGGTATGGTAAGATGAGTCATCACACATAAGTAATGTTTAAAGCTTAGGGTGGATAAGAGATTCAAGGTGAAAGTAATGTTATTACTTTTTAAAACTTTATAGGAATTGTTCTAAGTACTGAACATGTGTTAACTCTTGAGAGTCATCTGGGTAATCCCAGATAAGGAAATTAAGGCACAGGACACACAATTAGCAAAGCACCACACCAGTATGTTCAAACCCAGACAGTGCTCTTAACACTTACACTATACTACCTCTTGACATCACAGAGAGGTAGAGTATATTTAAAGAAAAAACAGGACCAACTATCAAATTTTAGGAGAACCCACCAAAGGCACCAAAATCACTAAAAATGACAGAACATAGCCAAACGTAGTGTGTGCCTTTAGTCCTAGATACTTACTCATGAGGCTGAGATAGGAGATTGCCTGAGCCCAGGAATTGGAGGCTGCAGTGAAATATTGCACTGAGTACATATTGCACTGTAATCAACATAGTTACTATCCCCATTTTAGAGATGATGAAATTGAGCCTCAGAAGAATTAAATAACTTACCTAAGGGTGGTGCCTGTGGCTCAAAGAAGTAGGGCACTGGCCCCCTATACCAGAGGTGGTGGGTTCAACCCAGCCCTGGGCAAAA
The DNA here is from genome assembly GCA_963573935.1 of Arctocebus calabarensis. Classification (NCBI taxonomy): domain Eukaryota; kingdom Metazoa; phylum Chordata; class Mammalia; order Primates; family Lorisidae; genus Arctocebus; species Arctocebus calabarensis. Next base: position 18,927 of record CAUYON010144937.1, read on the forward strand.
ACTGCAAAAAAAAAAAACTTACCTAATATCATACAGCTAACAAGCGGCAGTGTCAGGACAAGAAACTTAAGTCTATCCTGTCTGTAAAGCCCATGTTTTATTTAACCTTATAGAGCAGTGGTTCTTAACCTTCCTAATGCTGCAGTGTATTTTCATTGTTAAAAAGGGTGTATTTTCATTTTTAAAAAGGGGTCGAGCTCCACAGGTTGAGAACCGCTGTTATAGAACAGTACCAGACAGTGGATTATATATAATACCTCATCTAATACCATACCTCTCTAAAATAAACACTCTTATTACTCCATACTGCAGATGAGGAAAACAAGAAACAGGGAGGTTAAATAAATTACCTGTGTTCTTAGTCACTGAATCACTTGCCATAACTGCAAACATTTTAAGAGTAGCCTAACACACTGTTGGAAACCTCAATTACATGTCTTTAATCCAACACATGCCAGAGTTAAGAATTATGTAATGTCTTAGGGTATCTGTATTATCTTTCCTAAACTTAATACTTTTAATACTCAATTAAAAAATAAGTATCCTGGGTGGCACCTGTGGCTCAGTGAGTAGGGCACCAGCCCCATATACCAAGGGTCACGGATTCGAATCTGGACCCGGCCAAACTGCAAAACAAAAAAATAACCAGGCGTTGTGGCGGGCACCCATAGTCCCAGGTGCTCAAGAGGCTGAGGTAAGAGAATCGCCTCAGCCCAGGAGTTGGAAGTTGCTGTGAGCTGCGTGACGCCATGGCACCCTACCAAGGGTTATAAGTGAGACTCTGTATCTACAAAAAAAAAAAAAAAAGTACCCTGACAATTTGGAAGGTTGCTTCAGTCCTGTTTGAAATAATTTAAATATTTTCTCTGAAATGATTTAAATACTTTGTCAATTATTGTCTTAACGCAAGCAATACTGTTTTGTTTCATTTTTAAATTGGCACCTTGGATTTTTATCTCTACTTTTGAGACAGCTGTTCTTGAGTTATAATTTTTGTACTGAATTTTAGTAAATTCTAAAAGTAAGCTTTCCACTATAGGTTATGGCCATTGCACCAACCCATTATATCTGGCAACGAGAACGCTCTGTTCACCACAGTGGAGCTGTTAGAAACTACAACAGAGATGAAATTCAACTGCCCCGGGGACCTAGTGCCACGCCAGTAGATTGTTCACTCTGTGGTAAAAAAGGAAGATATGTTAGACTAGGATTGTCTTCATCATCTTCATCCAGTGATACAGTAGAAGCGATGGGAAAACATTCTCAGGAATCACAAAACTCATTCTCAATGAACATAATAGCTGATCCTTCTCGAGCTTATACCTATTCTCAAGGTATGATTTAGTGATATGCCAGAATTAGATTTATGTATGCTACCTACTGAGCTCTAGTTAGTCTTTACAAGGCAGGGATACATGATGATTTATATACTATAACAGTATGAGCAAATTCGTATTGAAAATTTTCCCCCTTTCAGTTACCACTTTTTTGTCTTATATCCTAATTTGTTTTGTGGTAGCCTACCTAACTAAACAGATTTTTAATGTGATTTATGTTAAATTGAAACCTAAAGCACCATAAGCTTCAAGAATTCAAGAGTCAGAACCATGTTTTTTTGAAATGTTAATTTTATTCAAAAGGGGTTGCAAGAGGAAAATAAATTTACTTGTAATCTCACCATACAACTATTTGTTTCCTTCTGTATACTTTTCTACTTCTAAAAAAATTAGAACCATACTTTATCTAGGCCTTTTTTTTTTCATTTATTATAAAGCATTTTCCCACATTACTGAATCCTTGAAAACCTTATTTTTAATCCTGACGTGGTATAAGTACCAACGTTTATTTTCATATTTCATTTTTGTTGAGATTTAAGTGGCTTTGAATGGTGGTATCCTGTATTAGAAAATAATCATGCGAGATAGAAATACAATAGTATAATTTTCACTCATATATATTCCTTTGCATTTATTTTCTAGATCTGAAATAGTACTAGAATAATATTCTAGCAGCAGTGATCCTTCTTCCTTCTTATAACACCTTCCACATTTTCACCCATCTGAAGATAAGACTGACAGATTTTTTTTCTTTATAACTATTTTGAGAAATTAATAGACCCACATTATTTCAGAATTTTACCTACTTATTTTTACTAGATTCCTATGAGATTAATTAACAGTGGCTACCTAAGCTTATGTAGTAGAGGAGAAACTAGACACTAAGACTCTTGAAGGTAGGGGATCATGCCTCAGTCATTGCTCCTTACCCTGGCCACAGCAATTACTCAACAAATGTGACTGACTAGGTATAGTCTCTTCCCTTCCAATGGCTTCATGTATAATTTTTGTTTCACTCATATTTCAAAGTAAATAGGGTTCACCATAAGCTAAATTATAAAATACAAATTGCCTTTTAACATCCCTCCCCTCTCCCAATTTCTTTTACCTTTCCGCTGTTATCCTATTTGGTAAGATATACTAGGTGTTTACAACTGTCCCAGGCAACATAGTATGCATTTTACAACCAACCATAAAGGTAAATCTATACTATTATCACTATTTGGCAGATAGGAATACTGAGACTTTGAGAGACTAAACACTTTTCCCAAGGTGGTGGAGGGACATTTGAACCCAGTTCTCTGATTCTAGACTAAAGCCTGAATTTCTGTTATGCTCTGCTGCCCCTCTGACGAAATCCTACTATAGGCAGGGAAAATTAAGTTGCCATAAAAACCTTTTGGAAGACTACCAAGGAAATGGCAAAGCATTAAGTACCAAGTCCCTGAAGAAAGGTTGTATGGAATGTTGTTGGAAGAGAATTCCAACAATTTGGTTTTTATTTTTATTTTTTTTAGAGACAGGGTCTCAATCTCACCTAGGCTAGATCATAGCTCACTGCAACCTCCAACTCTTGGCCTCAAGTGATCTTCCTGCCTCAGCTTCCCAAGAAAGGGGAAGTAGACTATAGGGCATATGCCACCATACTCAGCTAATTTTCTTATTTTTTGTACAGACTAGGTCTCACTATGTTGCCTAAGCTGGTCTCAAACTTCTGGCTCAAATGATCCTCCCACCTTGATACCCCAAAGTGCCAAGATTATAGGCATGAGCCACTGCAGCTGGCTTCCAATGACAATTTTAACATATTCATGGAAAGCAGGACAGAAACAGTCATATTTTATTCAGACTTGCCTCTGTAGATATCAATAATAGTAACACTATATTATAGACATTGACACCTCAACAGGAAATTGGAGTGCACCAGAGAGGAAGGGGCTCTGCCAGTCAGTGTACTTTAGGGGGAAAAAAGCAGGTCTTTGACGGATTATGGTGAAAACTGGGGTCGTGACTTTGAGGAGTTGTAGACGATGCTGTGCTTTCATCTAGGGACAGGATTTATAGGTCCTACACAGAATGGAATATGCCCAACACTGTTTTATTCTGAGTATTAACTCATGCTTAACTGTAAAACCCTTTGTTTCAGGACATCAGAGGGCTGGCAATAACAAAGAAAAATTATTGATCACACGCATATTTGGCCAGTAAAATATATACCCCCAGTAGGTTTAACAGAGAGTGAACTAATGAGAAGGGAGTCAGGAGCAGATAGGGTAATACGGACACATGATGTTATCAGGAGTGGAATCAATGTCTTACTGCCTAAGCAGCTGCTGATTCCCAGTAGTGAGTTCTAACAAAATTTTCTTTCTCTTGTCAACATAAATTTGGAATCATTTGATAGTTTGTGGTTGCAGAAAACTCAAATCAGCATTTTCTAAGAAAAACACAAAAAGCTTATGCTCTGTTTCAGGCTTTTATGCTATAACTTAAGCATTGATAAGTGGTTATCAATGCTTCCATCTCTTTTAAACACAAGCAAGCAACTTCTCAGTTTTTTGTTTTTTTTTTTGGTAGAGACAGAGTCTCACTTTATTGCCCTTGGTAGAGTGCCCTGGCATCACACAGCTCACAGCAACCTCCAACTCTTGGGCTTAGCCGATTCTTTTGCCTCCGCCTTTCGAGTAGCTGGGACTACAGGCGCCCGCCACAACACTGCTATTTTTCTGTTTTGCAATTCAGCCAAGGCCGGGTTTGAACCTGCCACCTTTGGTATATGGGACCAACACCCTACTCTATGAGCTACTGGCACCACCCAAGCAACTTCTCAGTTTTTAAGCAAACAAATGTTTTCCTATCTTTAAAGTTTTTTTTTCTTGAATTTGAGGTTGCTGTGAGCTGTGATGTCACAGCACTCAACCTCAGGACAACTGAGTGAGACTGTGTATCAGTGGGTAGGGCACCGGTTCCATATACGGAGAGTGGTGGGTTCAAACCCAGCCCTGGCCAAACTGCAACAACAACAACAACAAAATAGCCAGGCGTTATGGCAGGCGCCTGTAGTCCCAGCTACCCAGTCCAGCTACTCAGCTACTCCTTGCTGAGGCAAGAGAATCGCCTAAGCCCAGGAGTTGGAGGTTGCTGTGAGCTGTGTGATGCCACGGCACTCTACCGAGGGCGATAAAGTGAGACTCTGTCTCTACAAAAAAAAAAAAGATACCTGTTCAATAAGCCAGATCGAAACATACTTAGTGTTTGAAGAAGGACTGAAGAAAAGGGCTTAAGTAGGACCTTGATTAACTATATAAATAAATGCGTATTTGCTTATGTAGTTTGGTCTTAAACTCAAAATTAGACTAGACAACTGCCAAAAAAAAAAAGAAAAGAAGAAAGAAGAAAGAAGTAGGGCAAAAACTAACAAAAGGAAAAAAGAAACTAGACACTAGTGGGGAAATCTTGTCCAATTCAACATGTACTGAGCATGATGTGAATAGAAACTAAGTATTCTATATGAAATACAAGTAAAGGTCAGAACTTAAAACTTTTTTTGAGAGACAGAGTCTCACTTTGTGGCCCTCAATAGAGTGCTGGCCCGTCACAGCTCACAGCAACCTCCAGCTCTTGGGCTTAGGAGATTCTCTTGCTTCAGCCTCCAAAGTAGCTGGGACTACAGGCACCCACCACAACACCCATCTATTTTTTTGTTGCAGTTTGGCTGGGGCCGGGTTTGAACCCAACACCCTTGGTATATGGCTGACGCCATACCCACTGAGCCACAGGCACTGCCCAGAACTTAAAATTTTTTTTGAGATAGGATCTCACTCTGTTGCCTGGGCTAGAGTACTGTGGTGTCACCATAGCTCAATGCAGCCTCAAACTCCTATGCTCAAGCAATCGTCCTGCTTCAGCCCCCCAGTAGCTGGGACTATAGGAATGTACCACCATATCTAGATAATTTGTCTCTTTGTTTTTTGGTAGAGATGGGATGTTGCTATGTTGACCAGGCTGGTCTCCAACTCCTCTCCTCAACCAATCCTCCCATCTAGGCCTCTTAAAGTACAAGAATTACAGCTATGAACCACCATGCCTGGCCTCTTTTCTTTGCTTTTAAGTTAGCCCCTTTTCTAAGTAAACAATTGGGGCTGGGCATATAAATAAGCATTCAAAACATTAAATGAATGACAGAATTTCACTACTAGTTAAATAGAAAAGCAGAAGAAAAGGGAGTTATGGCATAATGGAATTTTAAAATGTACCTCAGAGTGGCGGGGTGAGGTGCCTCACACTTATAACCCTTGCACTCTTGGAGGCTTTGACCTCCAGAAGTAGGAAGATCAGGAGTTCAAGACCAACCCAACAAGAACCAGATCTTGTCTTTACCAAAAACAGAAAAAATTATCTGGGCATGGTGATGTGTGGCCTGTAGTCCCAGCTACTTAGGAGGCTGAGGCAGGAGAATCACTTGAGCCCAGGAGTTTGAGGTTGCTGTGAGCTATGATGATGCCACTGCACTCTAGCCTAGGTGACAGAGCAAGACCCTGTCTCAAAAAGAAAAGAAAAAGTATACTTCAGGGCTTCTATATATAGTCATGGGCCACATAATGAGACATTTCAGTCAACAAGGGACCACATATTTAACAGTGGTCTGATAAGCTGTAGCTCAGCAGCTAAGGCGCTGGACATATACATCAGGGTTGGCAGGTTTGAACCTGGCCCGGGTCTGCCAAATAAGAATGACAACTACAACAAAAAAATAGCCAGGCATTGTGGCAGGCACCTGTAATCCCAGCTACTTGGGAGGGTGAGGCAAGAGATACCTTAAGCCCAAGAGTTTGAGGTTGCTGTGAACTGGGACACTACAGCACTCTACCAAGGATGACATAGTGACACTCTGTCTCAAATAAAAAAAAGAAAAAAAGATCGTAACAGTTGAAAAATTCCTGTCACCTACATGTAGCCACTGTAACACCATAATGCAACACATTATCTTTTCTGTGTTTAAATTTGGAAATACTTAGCATTGTGTTATAATTGCCTACAGTATTCAGTAGAGTAACATGTTATACAGGTCTGCAGCCTAGGAGCAACAAGCTATATCATATAGCCTAGGTGTGCAGTAGGCCATACCATCTAGATTTGTGTTAAGAACACTATGACATTTAGGGAAAGGGGTGGTGGGAGGGGGATTGGGGTGCTCCCACTTAACAGGCACAAAGGGTATATGGCACATCTCTTGGGTGTGGGACACAACTACAAGAGGGACTCTACCTAACAAATGCAAACATTGTAACCTAGTTTGTACCCTCACATTAACTTGAAATTTAAAAAAAATACTATGACTTTTTTTTTGAGACAGAGCCTCAAGCTGTCACCCTGGATAGAGTACGTGGCATCACAGCTCACAGCAACCTCCAATTCCTGGGCTCAAGTGAGTCTCCTGCCTCCACCTCCCAAGTAGCTGGGACTATAGGCGCCCGCCTCACAACGCTCAGCCATTTTTTGGTTGCAGCCATCATTGTTGTTTGGCAGGCCCGGGCTGGATTCAAACCCGCCAGCTCAGGTGTATGTGGCTGGCGTCTTAACCACTTGAGCCACAGGCGCCAAGCCGACTATGATATTTTTACAACAATGAAATCACCCAATGATACATTTCTCAGAACATATTCCCATCGTTAAGCAATATATGACTATATCTGGAAATGCAATGAAAGCTATAAAGGTATTATTATTGTATAACTGTTCAGACAGTTATCATACAGAATTATACAACCCCAGAAGAATACTCTGTTCCTGATTCAATCGGTTGTCCAAATGCAGCCAGAGTGATTTTTTTCAAAACACAAATCTAACCAGGTTACCCGTCACTTAAATTCTTCAATGGCCTCCCACTTTTCTTAGGATAGACAAACTCATTAACAGGCATATGAGATCCTACATGCCCTGACCTCTATCTTTCTAGAGATAAAAAGAATCACCACCGTTTTTTGTTCTCATTTTCCCTGCTATAGTTAATTCCTACTTACCATTCAGGTCTCAGCTATATTGTCACTTATTAGAGCAAAACACCTATTATGGCTACTCACAGAACACTATACTTCTCTGGAGCACTTACAATTTTAGTTTAAAATGTGATTATTTAATGTCTACTTCTACCATAAACTGTAAACTCTATAATGGCAGAGATTTTAGGTTAAAATTTTCCACATTCTGGGCAGCACCTGTGGCTCAGTGAGTAGGGTGCCAGCCCCATATACCGAGGGTGGTGGGTTCAAACCCAGCCCCAGCCAAACTGCAACAAAAAAATAGCCAGGTATTGTGGCAGGCGCCTGTAATCCCAGCTACTCGGGAGGCTGAGGCAAGAGAATCGCCTAGGCCGGAGCTGGAGGTTGCTGTGAGCTGTGATGCCATGGCATTCTACGAGGGCAACAAAGTGAGAATCTGTCTAAAAAAAAAAAATGTTCCACATTCTATAAAATATTTTAATGGGTTAGCACCTGTGCTCAGTGGTTAGGGCACCAGCCACATAATAAACCAGGGCTGGTGGGTTTGAACCTGGCCTGGGTCTGCTAAACAACAATGACAACTACAACAAATAGCTGGGTGTTGTGGCAGGTGCCTATAGTCTCAGCTACTTGGGAGGCTGAGGTAAGAGAATTACTTAAGCTCAAGAGTTTGAGGTTGCTGTGAGCTGTGATGCCATGGCACGGTGACATAGTGTCTCAAAAAATAAAGTAAAATGTCATTTTAAAAGCTTATGCACACATTCATATATAATTTTTAAATAGTTCTAGCCTAAGAGATAAATTTAGGAATGGTAGCCCTTACCCTTCTCACAAGCATTACTACTTTAAGACCTATAAAACATCTGTATTTAAACAACAACCTAACTACTCGAAGTTGCCATTTATCTGTAAAATATGGATAACCTTAAAGATATATTGCACATATTAAATGTAAAACATATATAAAGCTCTTAAAAATATATATGGTACATGCTGGTAAATGCTAAATGACCCGTGCTTATGAATTATAATAAGCCCTGTTCCTAATTAATTCATATTTCCAAAGTGTATTTCCCCAAACATTTGATTTATGTAATAACACTGAACAATTCTGATGCTCTTTCAAGGTGGTTAAAAAGATGCTGAGAGATAAAAGAGATTCAAGAACTGTTAACATCTTTTGTTATAATTTTTTAAGTAACTATGTCATCCTTATGAGTTTCCCCCACTATTTACTATATAACCCAGATTTCTTCATTATTTTTAAGATAAATTCAAGCCATAACAAGATATATTTAAAATATGTAAAAACATAAAATTTATCTTGAAATGCATATTTTATTTCATTAGCCAATGACCATCAATCAAACAAAGCAAAGAATACTAATTTCATGAAGAAAGACAAATTTATGGAGTGGTTTATAGGAAGTGAAGAATGAGATGGCTCAACTAAAGAAACTTGGAATCATTAACGACAGAATGTCAAACTAACTGCAAGACAAGTGTCAAAACGGACATTTAGCGGTTTTATAATGATACACACTTCTTTAGCATTTTATTTTTCAAAATTATATGTAAACATTATACAAATCATAGTAAATAGGTAAAGATACCAATCTAAGAAAGTAGTGATTTGTGATAGAAAGCTTTATTTTGAAATTGTCCCATCTTCAAATCATATGCTGTCATCTGGGGTACTTAAGTTGTTGCTTGACCTCCCTCCATTTGACAAGAAAAGTTAAGAGAAGAAAATAAGAAATTCATTACATTAATTCAGGGTAAAAAAATACCATTTTATATGGTCTGAAAACATTACTCACCTGTATGACCAGTTTGCTAGTTTATAGATCTAGCAATATAGGGAAATCATCCATATGGAAAATCAAAATGTGATTCTTCTGTTGTAAAACAAACCATGTACTATAAGCTACATAAAAAGTTTATAATTTGTTCACAGAAACTGTTGGAAATATAAATTACTGCCATATTGTAAGTTTTTCTTCTCAGTTTTTTTTTCTGGCATTTCTTTTAGAACTACTCTGCCAGTTATAGAAACAATTTGTCAATGATTATATGATAAACTAATGTATGGTTTTATAACAAAATGGATAAGCCTGTATCATAAATCATCATATCTTCAAAAACTTGTTCATGGCCTAAATAATGTGTACCTACAATAAGGACTTAAACTCATTTCTTTAAAGAATTACAGCAGCATCTCAGAAGTTGCTTTTTGGAATATTAGCTATTTGCATCCCAGGTCCTATTAAATTCGTTCTTTTCAGTAATAATCACTGATCTAAATTAGAAACATTCCTTAGTATATTTAAATTATTTCTCAAACCAAGCTTCATAGGACAAGTGAAATACAACTATTATAAGAAGTTAAATTCTTCAAAGGTATCAGTTTTATATAAAAAGCAGGAAAAGTGCACCAGCCCTGTATACCAAAGGTGGCAGGTTCAAACACAGCCCCGGCCAAAAAAAAAAAAGCAGGAAAAGTTGTTATTCTGTCCTTTATACATTTTAATTTAACAGAATAAATATGACATTTCAATTTCTACAAGAAAAGAAAATTCCTGAGGAATATTTTCACAACCTATTGGGCAATACACTCAGGAACCCATTCTTAATTTATTATTGCACACGCATGCATAAAGTAAAATTGAAGCTTCCCATGTCATCCTTTCAAAACATCTCACCTCAACTCCAATTTTCTTTTGAGAATGTAATTGTAAATCTGTATTGATTCTAGGTTCTACATTTTGAAGTAAAAGTCTATTTTTCTGTTTTGCAAGGCAAACCAATCTCTGACAATGACCTCGCTTATTTTTTCACATGATAGAGGAAGTTCACAGATGTGAATTCCACCTAAAAGTTCAATAACCTGTGTGTTGTACTTTGCATTTCTACTAAAATAATAACTTTATATTTAAGTTCACTATACTTCCTATCTAAATTTAAATGCTATAGTAAAAGCAAGGTAGAGGGGGAGTTGAAAATTCAAGTTAAAGTGCATAAGTTTAACTTCACAGAAAACTAAAAATATACAGAGACTATAACATTACTGGTCACATCATACTTTTAAAATTTTTCTTCCAAATTGTCAGAAGAAATATGCATCTTGTATTACTATTTATGTAAAGGATGATTTAAACACCAACAAATGATTTGGTACACGTGTTGTTTTATAACCGTTTTACAAGATGACATACATACAGTTACAAAAAAGAACATTCTAGTTTAGTACTTAGGCAAAATAAAAGTTGTATTTAAAAGTCACAAGATGACATTTTACAAGACGTTTTACAAGATGACATACATAAGTTACTTTTTGTAACTGAGAAAGGGTGACACCT
>CAUYON010144938.1:0-11228 GCA_963573935.1 Arctocebus calabarensis
CCCCATGCCCCACTGTGTCATTGTCATTAATTGTCCTCAAATCAAAGTTGAATACATAGGATTCATGCTTCTCCATTCCTGTGATGTTTCACTAAGAATAATGTGTTCCACCTTCATCCAAGTTAGTACAAATGCTGCAAAATCTGCATTGTTTTTGATGGCTGAGTAATATTCCATGGTATACATATACCATAGCTTACCAATCCATTCCTGAGTTGAAGGACATTTAGTCTGTTTCCACATTTTAGCAATTATAAATTGGGCTACAATAAACAGCCTAGTACAAGTGTCTTTATAATAAAAGTGTTTTTTTTTTTTTTCTTCTGGATAAAGGCCCAGTAATGAGATTGCAGGATCAAATGGGAGGTCTAGGTTGAGTTCTTTGAGCTTTCTCCATACTTCCTTCCAAAAAGTTTGTATTAGTTTGCAGTCCCACCAGCAGTGTAAAAGTATTCCTTTTTCCCCACATCTATACCACCATCTGCAATTTTGAGATTTTGTGATATAGGCCATTCTTGCTGGAGCGAGGTGGTATCTCAGGGTGGTTTTAATTTGCATTTCTCTAATACTTAGGGATGATGAGCATTTTTTCAAGTGTTTACTGGCCATTTATCTGTTGTCCTTAGAGACAGGTATTTCATCTTCTTTGGCACTACTATGAAAGGAATAGAGTCCTTGACTATTGTTGGCATGTATTCAAGCTACTGATTTGTAAGTATTGATTTTATATCCTGAGACACTCCTTCTTTATATTTTAGAACATGCTTCTCAAAGTACCTCTGTGAAGGGCCATTTTGGGGGGTAAATTTTCAAACCATTATGAACCCATATTTTTTTAGATATAATAAAAATTATTTATCAAAAAAATGAAATGAAAAAACTTACCATTTTTTAATTATTGGATTAAAATAAAAGTGATTTAAAAATAAAAAAATCACCATTTTTTAATTATTGGACTTAACAGGCATAAAATTACTGTGTCAAATTGCTTTAAAAGCTTCAAAGTGCTTACATTCAACAATCTCTTTGTGGACTCGTATCAAAAATGTTTGCAGACCAGAATTGGTCAATTATCACTCTTGAAGAACTCACGGGCTTCCAAAGAAACGAAGGGCTCTGACTTTACTTCTCATATCATTATTTATTGGGTAGTAGCCGTATTTAAATGGTAGTTATAGCAGCCATATTTTAATATGCAAATTTTCGTAAACAAAACACAATTTCTAAGTCAATTTCTTCACCTATATACATGGCAGTATGGCAGCCTTATAGAGTATTAAAGATGAAGGAGGATTTTCTTTACCCTTATGGAGATTAAATTCAAATAGGACAGTGCTTTTCAAACTTTTTTGATAGAAATTCAATATTAGAATACATTTTATGTTACAATCCACTACATGGATGCACACACACACACATACAATAAAAGTATTGTTGAATAAATATTTACCTTCATTATATGCAATTAACTTGTTATTGTCTGGTTTTTATTTATTTTTATATTTTATTTATTTTCTATTTCTAGTCTCTTGTTTCAGATTTTAAAAACTATTACATTAGTACAACCAGCCAGGTGCAGGGGTCCAAACCTATAATTCTAGCAACTTAGGAGGCAGAGGTGGGAAGATCCCTAAAGGCCAGGAGTTTGAGACCATCCTGGGCAGCTTTGTGAGAGCCCCCATCTCTAAAAAGAAACATTTGCTAGGTATGGTGGCATGTACCTATAGTCCCAGCTACTCAGGAAGCTGAGGCAGGAGAATCACTTAAGCCCAGGAGTTGGAGGCTATAGTGAGCTGTGATCTTGTCCTGCACTCCAGCCTGTGTGACAGAGACCCTATCTCTTAAAAAAAAATGTACAACCACTTTGTAAATACTATGAGAGTATTTAATCATAGTGGCACTGTTGATAGTAGCTGAAACTAGAAATTACCCATCAACAACATCCAGTCAGAGAAAACCAAATTTAAATAAGGTACAATGTTACACCCTTTAAACTGGTGACATATAAAAAGTCTGAAAATTCAAACTATTGGTGAGAATGTATAGAAATAAAAATGGGCATATATATGCTGCTGCTGGAAGTAGAAACAGATTCATCCATCTTGAAGAGCAAATGTGCACATACTTTATATTTCCATTTATACAAAGTACTAAAACAATCAAAACCAATTTGTGCAATGATATTGGATTCATGATATTGGTTCCCCTTGGGGAGAGGTGTCAGTGATAGGAGGAGGGCATGACATGGGCTTTTAGGATGCTAGCAAACTTGTCTTTAATCTGAATGTTTGATTTATAGGTTATGTTTAGTCTCTAAAGGTTTATTATGCTATACTTATATGCACTTATGTGCATTTATCTGTACATAAATGGTAAATGAAAGGACCAAAAATGTGAAATAAGACAATTTTGAGGAACAATGTATCTTATCAGATATCAAGACTTATAAATTTGTAGTAAATAAGACAGTTGGTAGTGATGTGCAGAGGGGAGATAAATCAGAATACAGTCCCCAAACAGACTAATACTATATAGAAGATTCACAGGTGATAGAGATGCTTATCAAAACATTACAAGTCAACAGAAGGGGGAAATATTTTATAAATGGTGTTGGGAGAACAGATTTCCCATTATAAAAAAAAAAATGTTAGTTCCATACTTCACGTCATTTACAAAAATGACTTCCTGCTAAGGTAAAGATGATACAAGAGAAAAAGAGAAAAGCTTTACAGTATTGAGAATAAAAAATATGTGTATAAGAGAACATCTTTATGGCTTTGGTGCATAGGAAGAAAATTTTAAGCAAAGTTCTAAAACGTAAAAAATAAAGGGAAAAATGATTTAATTATAGCATATTAAAAGTAAGATATTCTGTGCACTAATAACAGTGTTGCATGAAAACACGTATCTAGAGAAAGCATTTGCAAAGGCCATAGGCAAATTATTCATGTGTAGAGTTTTAAAAGTAGTCATACAAATCGATAAGAAAAACTATAAATGAGTGAACAAGGATATATGTAGAAGATCAAGACCAGATACATAATAAACATAGGATAAGATATTTAACTCCTGGTTATCAGAGAAAAACAAACTTAAACAAGGTACAATTTCATACTCTTTAAATTGGTGAAGTAAAATGTCTGAAAATTCCAAGTGGTGGTGAGAACGTATAGAAATGAAAACAGGCGCGTGCTGCTGCAGGAAGTGTGAATAGGTTCAGACAACATCTAATCATTGTGGACAATTTGACTTCTGGTTCTAGAGTCCAGCAAGGCTTCTCTAACGTGATGCAGGGACCAGTGGCATCTGCAAGACCTGAGAGTTTGTTAAACTAACAGAATCTCAGGCCTCCTGCAGCCCTCTGACTTTCTCCTTTAGTAAGATCCCCATGTCAGACATGAGCACATGAAAGGTTAGGAAGCCCTGATCTAGAGGATTTCCCACACAGGGACACAGGGAGCATGCACAATTCTGCACTGTAGCATTGACTGATTTAGAAAGACATAGTTGACAACTGAAATGTCCATTATCATGTATATTAGTCAGGATTCTCCAGAAACCCAGAACCAATAGGATATAGATATGCAAATAAATATATGAGAGAGGAGTTATTAGGAGAATTGGCTTTCTCAACAGTGGAAGCTGAGAAGACCCAGGAAAGTCCCCCTAGAGCTAAAAAACAAAGGAAGACTGCAGTATGCCTCAGTCCATCAGGGGAGCCAATGACATAAGTCAATCTGTGGCTGAAGGCCTGAGAACCCAGGGGGCTGCTGGTGCCAAGCCCTGAGTCCAAAAGCCAAGAACCTGGAGTTCTGATATCCCAGTGTGGGAAAAAAACGGGCTTCCTACTCCAGAAGCAAGAACAATTCACCTTTCTCTTCTATTCTGGCCCTCAGTAAACTGGATAGAGCTGCTCACATTGAGAGACGATCTTTCTTTCTCTTCCAGAAGCACCCTTGTGGATATACTCAGAAATAATGCTTTCTCGGTAATTTGTGTATCCCTTAATCCAATCAAGTTAACTACTAAGTGAAAAAATTAATTATGGTATATTTCTTCCGTCAAATACTATATATATAGCAGGAGTTGGACGCTAGTTGGCCTGTGGGTCAAATAATGCCCACCACCTGTTTTGCTGGAATACAGCCACATCCACTCATTTGTACGTGACATATTACCCGTGGCTGTTTCCACACTACAACAGCAGAGTAGTAGATGTGACAGCCTGTATGACCCGCAAAGCCTACAGCATTTGGCCCTTTACTATATATCCCTGTTCAGAAAGAGTGTGCTGACTGCTGCTATCTAGAACTAAAACTGTATAAACCAGGATAAGTATATCAAAAAATTAATGTTGGAAGAAAAGATTAATATTGACAGTTTTACATGGTGATACCTTTCCTGTGGAGTTTGAGAACATATAGTAGCAAAAACATACAAATATGTAACAAAACTACACTATATTGTTTATACATGTATGGTGCATGTGTGTAGTAAAAGCATAAAATAAGGGCAGGTGGCACAGAAAATTCACCAGAGGAGGGAGAAAAGGAATGCAAAGGAGAACTGAAGGGACCTCTTTTTTCTTAAATAAATACCTGGCTGGAAAACTGCTAATGTAAGTTTAACTATATCACTCTCTTTACTTTTCTTCATTTGAAGTATCTCATAATTTAAACATTAAGATGAAAGCTGACTTCACTTATTTGAACCTAATTGATTTTGCTGCCCTCATTTTTATCATCTTCTTTTTCTTAAACTAGATATTCAGACTTTAATAACTACTGTAATGCTATCTTAGTGATCCAAGTATAAAGTTCAAGCTACTAATAGCTACTGTTTATTCAGCATTTGCTTTGTGCCTGGCACTGTGCTGAGCAATTTTTGTTTCTATATTCATTTAGCCCTTCTACATGTCTGCCAGCATCCCCTATTTTATAATAAGTAAACTAAGACTCAGTGATTTATGGAGCTCCTAGGTAAACTCGGCAACTTGCCTAAGCCCTGTTCCACCTGCTCTATAGAAATATGAAGTAAAAGCTATAACAGAAAACCAATGGTCTGGTTTGGGGTATTCCAGCAAATGCAAGCAAAGTTCACTAAACTTAATGTCCTTTGTACTGGCCATTCTTTATTACTATTACCTTAAAAATAAAAATAAAAATAAATGAATCTTTTCAAATCCATGAAGACAGAGCTTGGACTTAAAAAGATGTTTGGAGAAGTTAGCAGAACTAGGGCTATAAGTCAAGTTGATGGTTTGTCTTAGCAGAAATTCTTAACACCGTAATACTGTTACTCTCAAAACTGAGAGAGAGTAGACAGCTTAGCTTAATAAGATAATTGCATTAAAAAATCTGTGTTAAGAGCATCATTCATTGTTTCTAGGCTTGGGCATGTAGTGATGAACCAGACAGGGATCTGGTATTTTAAGTGAGGCAAAGAATCAACAAATGAGTAAAGATGATGAGCACTATGAAAAAAGGACTAGGATAAAGAGGAATCCAGACAGTTAGGGCTGGGAGTGGGTGATGCAGGTAGGCCTCACTGAGAGGGTGGGACTTGAGCAAATGCTTCCAGGAGGTGTGGGAGTGATTCCAGGGCTGGCTCATCAGAGGAAAGGGCATTTCAGGCAGGGGTACTGCTAGAGCAAGGGTTCTGAAGTGGAAATTCTTGCCTATTTCAGAAACTAAAGGGAGGCCCATGTGGATTCAGCTGAGTGAGCAAGGGGGACAGAAGTAGAACAGATGCCTTGGGCCTTGAAGACCTCTGTAAAGTCTCTGGCCATTTCTGTGAGGCACATAGGACATCTCTGGAAACTTCAGAGCTGAGAAGAAATGTGATCTGCATCGTATTTTCTAAGCATCACCTGGTTGCTTTGTCGGCTGTGGACTGCAGGGAGTGCAGAAGGAACAGGAATGTGCTGTAACCACCCAGATAAGGGCGAGTGGGGGGTGGTTTATTGGACAGGTTGTGGATGCGGTGAGAAGTCATCCCACTATGGATGTGTTTTCAAGGTGGAGTCAAAAGGATTTTCTAGCAAATTGGATGTGGACAGGAGAAAATGAGGAGTGTCAACATAGATTGTTGGCCTATGGAAGGACAGGGTAACAGGAAGGATGGAGTTGCCATCAGCTGATATGGGCATGCTGTGCAGGGGCTAAGTTTTGAGCATTCAGTTTTAGACATTTTTAAATTGTAATATGTATTACAAATTCCAAACTCCAAATTCATATAGACTATATACACACGCACATATAAAGCCTATATAAATTTGGAGTTCAGTTTGGACTAGACATCTGAGCTAGAAATATAAATTTGAGGTTTGCCTTTCTAAATTTTATCTCATTCCTCATAACCATTACTCACATTGTTGTTCTACTTAATAACAGAAATAGAAAGATGTAGAGGAAGGGATCTTGTTTTCTTTGACCCTCCGTCTTGGTAAAACTGGCAGTTGACTTGAGAAGTGGCAGCTATTTTGACAAGATCTCGAACTAACTGGAAGTTGAATCATGGAAATAGGAATTAGAAATATTGAGTGGTTGCAGTTTATGTGACAGATGCATCACTGAAATCATCTGATAATTCAAAACTCATGCCATTCAAGATTTATCCTGGCCAAGGATAGATATTTTGGTTACCAGCTGTGGTGATGGCTTCATATAACAGTAGTGTAAACACAGTTTACAACTCATTTTCAATATCCTTTGAAATAATATGCTTCCTTACATTTTTATGAAGTAATTAGCATTTATAAAAATTCACACATAGAAATTTTAATCATTTTTTAAAATTCAAATATACATGAAATGAATTTATTTTGTAAGTATTCATCTGATGACATGAAGAAGTTTAGCCCAACTTGTAGTGAAGAGTAGACAGTGCTCACTCTCCTCTGATACCTTTTCCCCTTTTCTTTAAAAATATTAGAAACTCAGCTATTTAGCTTGGCGTTTGGATGCCCAAAGTGGAGATGATATTTTTCCCCCTTCCTTGAAGCTAGGGGTGGCCATCTGATTAAGTTTTGGCCAGTAGGATGTGAATAGGAAAGATGTGTGCAATTTTCAGACTGGGCTTATATTTCTCCTTCTCTCTATCCTATTCCTTAGATTGTGGCCACGCAGTCAGCTATTCTGATCGGTTGATGGGAGGGAAACATTGTGAAGATGATGGTGCAGGAAGATAGCAGAAGCCTGGGTCCTAAGATGATGCCCTGCAGCAGAGCTGCCACGACAGCTGCCTAGCTCAACTCTGTTACACAAAGGAGAAACAGCTTCAGTGGTTTTGTTTAAGCCATTATTGGGGGGGGGGGAGGAGTTCTAGGACAAGCAACCTATATTGAAATTAATAGAAGTATATGAAATATTCACTTCTCTAAAGTGTAAAAAGATGCAAAGGGGATTTTTCAGGGACATAGCAAAAAAAGTATGGACTTTGACATTCAACAAGCTGGACTTGAGTTCCATCTTCTTCATCTACCAGCTATATGACTTTGACCAAGTCATTCAAATTCTTTGATATGCAATCTTTATCTGTTAAATAATATAAAACAAAACAGAGGTAAAAATATTTAAAACATAGGTGTCTGTAGAATTAAATGAGGGTAATAACTATAAAGTCCTGGCAACCAGGTAAGCATAAAATGGTTGCTGTCTTTCCCCACAGCCCTTGCTTCTTATATTCAACTTTCTACTCTACTTCTCTAGAGGTATAGTGGATATTTCAAACTCAACATGTCCAAACTGAGTTTCCGTCTCCCCACAAATTTTCTCCATCCATAGTCTTCTTCTTTTCCTTTTTGCTGCAAATCCATCTCTACTTGCTCAAAGTCAAAACTCCTGGGGGTGATCCTATATGCCTCTGTCTTTCTCATAACCAACATTGGTCTATCAGAAAGTACTGTTGTTCTGGCTCGGCGCCTGTGGCTCAACGGGCTAAGGCACCAGCCACGTACACCTGAGCTGGCGGGTTTGAATCCAGCCCCGGCCCACCAAACAACAATGATGGCTGCGAACAAAAAATGGCCGGGCATTGTGGTGGGTGCCTGTAGTCCCAGCTACTTGGGAGGCGGAGGCAAGATACTCGCTTGAGCCCAGGAATTGGAGGTTGCTGTGAGCTGTGATGCTATGGCACTCTATCCAGGGTGACAGCTTGAGGCTCTGTCTCCAAAAAAAAAAAAAAGAAAGAAAAGAAAAAGAAAGTACTGTTGTTCTATCTTCAAAATAGATGTAGAATATAACCTCTTTTCATCTTTTGCTGCCACCCTGGTCTCAACCACCAAAGTTCCAAATAGCCTATGCTGGCTAGCCCACTAAGAATTTCACAGTCACGGGCAATGCAGATGTTTACCCACTAGAGGTTAAGGGATTTGTTACATTGTAAATGGTTTTAGCTCAACTGTCCCTATTACAGAGATAAATGTAGGTATCTGAGAATTATGCACCATGGTTTTGCCTTGTAATTTAATATATAGCACTTTGCAAATGCTTTGTTTTGCTGAAACACGAGTGGACACTAAGTGGGATGGATTTTTATTGCACTCTTGGCACACCCTGCACTCTGAAATTAATTAGTCTGTTTTCAGTTTTGTTTTTAAGAATTAATTATTTGCAGCTGTCTGCTGCAGCACTTATCTCCCTTCTGGAGGCTTTATTTTGATGCTTTTAAAAATGAAACTGGCTGGGAAGAGGGGCGATTTTGTATTCTGCCATTTATCCAACCTAAAGAGATTACTTAAGGAATCAGAGTGAGTCATTTTTTTGTGATCAGAATAGAACTTTACTTATCTCTCTCTACCCTTTTATTCATTTCTTCTACTCCAGAAAGTAGAACAATTCTGTTCTACTATTCTGTGGATAGGCCACATCACATCTGGAGCCTCAGCCATTGATCAAATAAATTTAAACAATTTCTTAAATGAATCACCAGGGTTCTGCTTACTTTCTTTGATAAGAGTCAAGTATTCTAGTGCATCTCATTAGGAATATCTTACATAATTTACCTGATACATCTAGCAATTCAAATCATCACTTTCAAGTTTTGTTAATTTTGAGTTTTTCCTGATCATTAATCAGTTTTTTCTCATTTATTTTCACATCAGGAAAAGTAAATTTCCATGTCATTGAAGAAGTTAATTTTTAAGATGGAACTTCTCAAAGCATCAGGGCATATAATTATCTAGAAGGGTGAAAGATGGTGGAAGAAAGATCAGTGCTGAGGAAGTTCTGAGGTACCCGGGGGAGGCTACAATAAGTTGTGCAGTAAAAATATCACCACCACCACCAAGTCCTTTAGACTTATGAGAGATGGGAACTTTAACTGCCTTTCCTGAAATTCTTGTGCACACAGCTCCAAATAATCCTTGGTTTCTTCTTAGAAATGGTGTTAAAGAACAGAATTCTTCAATCTAACAGTATCAAAAAAAAAAAAAAAAAAAAAAGCAGGGACCCTGAAAACAAGTAGATCTGCAAGCATGTCTAGTTCTTGGAGAAGGTTATTTCTAACCTCACTAAGCTTCAGTTTTCTAACTTTCACTTTAGCTCAATGACAAATAATTCAGTGATGCTCTCAGTAGTATGTGTGTGTATTCACACAGTTGAACCTCCACAGTTAACCACCTCCTTAAGTTGACCTAATTTTCATAGACTGGACATGCACCAATGTAGGTATCAGTGCAGTAGATCTAGTTCCTTATGTTGACCACCTCTGTGTATTGACCAGTTGGTTATAGCCCCTTGGGTGAGAGATTTAATATATATACATACATGTGTGTGTCTGTGTGTGTGTAAAGTAGCTATAGCATAGCAGGTTTTCAACAAAAATCAATGAGCTTTTCTATAGGTGCCAGCATTTTTAGGTAACAACATTATATTCGAGAACTACTATAGGTGTGAATCTCCAGAATTATATATTTTGGAAAATATACGTAAGAGTACCTGAATAGTTTAAAGAACAGTAGCAGAATGAATGAATGCAGTTCTGCACTACCTTCTTTCATGCGATGTCTTTTTTGATATTAAGCCGCAAAGTTTTGTATATCAGTGAATCACCATTGAGTGCTTTTAGATGTCACGTTTCAGGTAGTTGCACTGACCTAGCTTCATAATTGATGGTGCTGATTAAATGAACTCTTTTCCACCTTATTACATTTCGCTCAATTACAAAATACTTTTTTGTACTTGAGAAGATGAGGGAAAGATTTGGGGGATCACAGCCTTGTCCTCCGCTCATTTCTCTGCTCCTTCTAAATGATGTTTATTCATCATGGCACAACTGTTCCATGAAGCTTTCATAGAACTAAATTTTGATAATGTTCTCCTCAGCCTTCACCTTCCCAGGCAGAAGATCCATTTTGTAACTCTTCATGCTTTAGGGTAAGAGCAGCTTGCTGGCAAAAGGTGCTCTCCTTGTGGTGAAGCAGCTTTACTCCTGGATTGACACAAACCTCTTCTTGGGTATTTTCCTGCTTTGTTGAAGCTTTTCTGAGCAGGGTGAGCAGAAATGTGTGTGAGATCTGAGTACAAGAATGCAGAAGCTATGCTTACACAGTGGGTTGACACTTTATATTTTTCTTCCTTTTTCCCTCAATCTTTTCAATGGCTCTCTAAAAGTTGTCCTCATAGAAGCACTTTGTTTTGTTTACTTCTGCATAGATGATTATTATTTTTTCTTTCATCATCACAGTAGATGAATCAAATAATGCTACTAAAATATTTATCATATAAAGCAGTGGGGACCTACACTACCTATCTCCTTTCCAGAGTACCACTTTCCAGAAGCAACTGGTCTGAATTCTGTTTAGCTCTTTCCCCTCATATTTATTTCCATTTTCCTAAGTCATGTATTTAAATTGCTATCTTAACATAATCAATTTTATATTTCCTATTTACTCCCTAAACTTCCTTCTCCCATCTTCCTAATATGGTTATGTCATAATTTCTGGTTAAATTAACCTTTTACATATTGTTATAGCTTTGTAAATATTGTTCATAGCGAAACCATGAGTTATCCTGTATTATATATATTTTCTCATACAAATTTTTAGCTTTTGCTATAAAGGCGATAATAGCTGCTATGATCTGTTTATTTTTATTTTTATTTTTTATTTTTGTAAGACAGAATTTATTCACAGAAAAGAAAGAAAAGAATACAGAAAACATTAAGGCATCTGTTAGAGGGAGAAAATTCTAGTGGGGAGAGAGAAGCTCTCTCCGTTTCTCTCCCAG
>CAUYON010144941.1:0-10283 GCA_963573935.1 Arctocebus calabarensis
CAGTGTGAATTGTATTTGTTCCCATTTTGTTTTTTACTGCAAAATAAGATATGTGCAGTGATAGGAATTTGTTCATAGTTTTGTTTTTTTTTAAACTATCGTGCGGCCCGCCAACAGTCTGAGGGACACTGAACTGGCCCCCTATTTTAAAAGTTTGAGGACCCCTGATTTAGAGATTTCTCAAAGAACTAAATGTAGACCTATTGTTGGATCCAGCAATTTTGCTATTGGCTATCTACTCAAAGGAAAGGAGACTTTTCATCCCAAAGACCCCTGCACTTGAATGTTTGTTGCAGCATAATCCATAGTTGTTAAACAATGTAGAATCAACCCAAGTTCCTGTCAGTTCATGAATAGATTAACAAATATGGTGTATGTATACCGTGGAGTACTACTCAACCATAGAAATCATGAATTAATACATTTTGCAACAATGTGGTGAAACTGAAGAGCATCATCTTAAGTGTAGTATCTCAAGAATGTAAAAACAAATACACATATAGTCGCTATTAAATTGGAACTAACTGATGAGCTCCCATATACACAGAGGAAAGCAAAACTCAGTTGAAATTATCTGGGAGAGGGAGTAGGGAGTGACAAAAACCTACCTAATAGGAGCAGTGAACACTATTTTGGTGTGGACACACCTGTAACTGGGACTCAGCATTACAAAAATGATCCGTGAAACCTAAAACATCTCTACTCTTTAATATTAAGAAATTTGAAAAATTGCCTAAAGAAATATTTTTATGGTATATGCTCCATGCTATCCTCCATCATAATATTTGATCACTGTTGAATGCCTCCTTATCTAGGTTTTTATCCCCATAGTGACATCAACCCAAGTAGTTTAGTATAAAGAACACAGCATTTCCGTTTATTGTGCATGTTAGTGTCACAGGCCTTTATAAATATTTTGGCTCAACATATATTCCCACCAGATAAAATAAACTTCAGTTAAGGCTATAAAAACAGCTCCATTGACTTAGCCTTTATACCGCATGACAGTCCATTATGTAGCACTTGGGCACAGCATTCCCCTTGTCTTTGCATTTTATTTATGAATTTTACATGAAATCATTACCATTTTTGTATTCAATCCTTTTGCAGTGGCGGAAGCAGGAATCTAAACAGGCCGTTACATCTCAAAGACACATTCATTAGGGCTGAATTATGAGTTCAGCACATCCTGAAAATAGGAACTGCTCAGAACCTCCTCGCAGCTGTCGTTTTGCTTCTCTCTTACAACTGCCATCGCCCTGCACAAAATGACGACTCCATTCCACACCCACCAGCTGTTTCTGCCCCCTTTTTATGGTGTCAATCTTGAATACAGAAATCTTAGGTTTTATCAAAACCAAAATAGGCTGCTTCTAAGGAAGATGAAGGAAAGAAAAGACAAGGTTGTTGACATTAGTATGAAGGTGCTTGAAAAATCTGTCTACTGGCTTTAATCATTCTTCAGAAAGTAGAAAAACATGAGTATTTTATATTATAAAAATTAACTTAAGAGATATGATATTTTTGAAAGATGGCTTATATCTACAAAATGTCTCTGTTTTTCATTCTAAAGGGAAGGTGATAAATACCACCACCAATCCTTTTTGGAACCAATCAAGTAAAATAATTTTTATCATTAATACTTATCATAATAATAATGCACACAGTATAAAGTCATCATACAATTTTATGCAAATCTCATTATTCACTACTGATACCTCTTAGAAGATGCCAATTATGTATATATTTAGGTTACCTATATTGCACAGGCTTTATCATATCTTTTATATGGAAAATGTGCTGAGGGCAAAAAAGGAATAAAGGAGTTCAAGGTTCCATAAAAATAAGAAAGAAGCAAAAATAGTAAGGAAATTAGAATTAAAATCTAGCCTACATGCCTCAATACTCATCTATGCCCATTCGTGTTGAGATAATTGACACATATCCAGTTATTGTTTATTGGTCAGACATACTGATAGATGTTGGAGATAATTATATTATGTGATAAGAGCTAGGATAGACGAATGAAAAATAGTCTTTGTCGTGTGTCCGATGTTTTCCAAATACTTTCTATGTAGCATATTTTATTTAACCTTTAAGAAATCATATGAAGAAGAAATTTACATCCTAGGGTTACAAATGAGGATATTAGCTTGAAGATGATTAATTGACATTTTCAATGTTGCAGAGCAAAAATATGGCAGAACACATTCTCTCCAGATCCGTTTCTAGGAAATTATTCATGTGAGCGATGTCATGAAAAATAAATAAGAGTTTGCTAAGTACAGGAAGAATGGAGGGCATTCTAGCTTAAGATTCACAGAAATGAAAGAACATTATTCTTTCTGGAAATTGCCAGGAGTTCAGGAAACCTGAAGCCCAGGGTGAATGAAGGGAAACAGGGAGAGAAAGCCTAATGCTTTGGCTTACAACTTAGAAAGTATTTTAATACAAATCAGTTTTCTTGATGAAAAATTAAATTCAATAAAATGCATCAATTTTAAAGGTGCAGTTGCTTGAGTTTTGAGAAATGTACACATTTGTGTAACCATTAAACAACCAAGATGTACAACATTTCAGTTATCCATGAAAGTTCCCTTTAGCATCTTTGCAGTTAATATCTCCACCTCTTCCCTGGCTCCAGGCAACCACTGATCTGTTTTCTATCATTGTATATATTAGTTTTACCTTTTATAGAATTTCACATAAATGTAATCATATGGTATAGATTCTTTTTTGTCTGCCTTTCTTTGCTCAGCATACTGAATTTCAATCATGTATCAGTTGTGAATTATTTTTATTACTGAGTTCCATTGTGTGGATGTACTACAACCTGCTTATGTATTCAATTGTTGATAGAATTTGGGCTTTTTCCGGTTTTCGATCTTTGTAAATAAAACTTCTATTAATGATTGCATAGAAATCTTTGGGTGGACACATGTTTACATTTTTTCTTGGCTAAATCCCTTGTTATGTTTCCACGGTATATATTTTTCATCTTTTTACTTTTAAACAATCTGTCTTGAAAGTGAATTCCTTATATAAAGTGCATTCATGGTTAGATCTTGCATTTTTAAATCCAGTCTGACAATCTGTGCCTTTTAATTGGAATATTCAGATCCGTTTTTTAAATTTAACTCTAGATTTGGCTGGGCGTAAATCTGACATCTTGCTATTTGTATCCATTTGTCCCATCTGTTCTTTGTCCTTTTTCTCCTGCTTTTCCTATTTTCTTTTGGATAAATTGAACATGTTTTTGTTTTTCATTTTATTTCTCTCTTGGTTTGTTAGTTATACCTTTTCGGTTTATTTTCTCAGAGATTGCTCTAGGGTATGTAGTATGCATTTTAATTCATCAAATTATCACAGTCTACCTTCAAATAATATTATACATGCACTATTTAACAAATAATGTTAGGACCTGGATGGTAGCATATTTTATTTCTCCTAGTGTCCTTTGTGCTATTGATAGGAGTCAGAAGGCTTTTAGGCAAAGACAGGGAATTGGGGCCCAGAGCAGGAGGGTTAGTAGAGGGGGTTGGGGATACCCAACAAGCCTGGAAAGTCCCCAGCAGGAAGTTTCACAATGCTACAGAGGGCCTACACAACATGACCTGTGTGGTCATTAGTCAATAATGTAGTTGCCTGGGGCATACTAGAAGAAAGACCCACAAGGGGAATGAGAGAAGGAAGGAAGCCTGCAGGCTTGAACAGAAAGCCAATAACCATGGCCATAAGCCAGCAGGAACCATTCTAATTTGAAAGGGTGTGGCACCAATAACAAAGAGAACATTGAAAAACCCCTACACCAATTATTTTCAACTGGTGTGCTGTGAAAGGATCTTTGGTGTGCCATGAAAAATTGTAAGGATCATTCATTAAATTCTTTTTGAAAGAAGTTCAAAGTACAGTATGTTCTTTGTTTACTTTTTTTTTTTTCCTGGTGAACATAATGTAAGTATGCCACCAAAGTTTATAGGTTCAAGTGCGCCATGAGATAAAAAAAGTTGAAAAACACGGCCCTAGACAGAAAGCCAAAAGTGACAACCGACTTAAGATGGAGGGGAACCCTCTGCTGCACAGGAAGCTTTCCTCTTTGCCTTCTTCTCAATAAATTGTCTTGCTTTCACTTACTTGCAGTCTGTGAATTCATTCTTCAATTCCCAAGACCAAGAACCCAACAGGGAAATTCTGGTATCACTATTGTTGTCATTGTTGCGTTTTATGTTTATAACCCCATAATAAATACATTACTATCCTCGTTTCTCTGGCCATTTTTTCCACATAAAATGTGAAAATAATCTTTTCTATTTACCATTTTCAACAGTCTTTATTTCTTTGTGGAGGTTGTTAAGCTCAATAAGAAGTGACGGAAAATAAGAGAATCACCCTCAGCAGAGGTTTATTGAGACAACATTTTAAGGGCGTGCCCTGAAAAAGCACAGTCTGCAAAGTATCAGTTGTAGACTGGGTATTCCATAAAAGTGGTTGAGAACTTCGCATTTAAAGAAAAATGGGGGTGCATAGGAAAAAGGGAGGGGTGAAGGAGGTGAGCAGTGAGGCAACTGATTGTGTTCTTGTAAAGTTCTACTTAGTGTTCGGTAAATCTGCCTAAGATGAACATTAGAAAAGGAGATAGAGGAAATAGTCCATGTAGTAATCTTCTCAGGATAGGTAGAACAGTGATCCTATTTCAGCCTCAGTTTTCATCTGTGGAGATAAACTTGTAGTTGATATCTAACAATTCATTTCAGCTACAGTCCTGAGGCTATCATTGGCATGTGCTAATTTTAATAGGGGTTGTAGATCTTGAAGAGTTTTATTTTATTTTGGGGGGGTGAGGGAAATACATTTTTTAATCCAAAATACATTTTTTGACATATTTTGAGATGGCTGGGGAGGGAAGCTGGGCGAGGAATTTGTATCTGTAGAGAATCTCAGTTAAATGCAGCCAGGCCCTGCCTGTTTGATCTGGCATCAGTTTGCTGAGCATCTGACACTCTTAGAAAGTTCTGATTAAACACATTTCCCTGAGTCCTGTTATCCTGAGGCTTATCTGCATAACAAGACCACCTTGCCAGCCTGGCTTCCTTTCTCCTTCTCAAACCCTGTCTGCTCCCCCCAAACAAAAACAAAAACAAAACAAAATAAAAAAACCTGTTCAGATGGTCCTTTTCTAAGCCCCTTCATTTCTTACAAGAGGACCCCTGTACCTTAATGGGGAGACGGTGACAGCACTTGTGTGGCTCAGTTCTCCCTTTTACTAGAGAATATAGGCATGGGGAGAGTGGTTCCCAAGATTTATATTTTTCCTTTACCAGGTCCAAGCAAGTTCATCTGTTATCATTTTCCTTCTGCTCAGAAAACTTAACATTTTTTATAATATAAGTCCGTTGGCAATGAAATTTTTCAGCTTTTGTTAGACAAAAAAATCTTTATTTCACCTCCATTTAAAAAAACTATTGTATTTTATTTTTTTGACAAATAATTGTATGCATTAATGGAGTACATGGTCATAGTGATGTTTTAGTACATGCAATGTATGATGATCATCAGATCAGGGGAATTAGCATAACCATCATTTCATATATTTCTCATTTCTTTATCTTGGAAACATTGAATATCTTCCTCTCTAGCTACTTCAAATTTGGGCAGGGGTCAGGGCGTACAAACCCTGACCTGGTTTGAGAGCTGACTGGGAAAGGATGCTGAGGAAAAATAATCTACACCAGTTTAAAACACAGAGTCTGAGCGTGCCTGGAGAAAAGTGGACATTATTTCAGGCCGAGCAGCAGACCAGGACAATGCAGCAATTCTCTGGCTGTATTGATTTCTAACAAAAGTGCAGATGCAAAATGCAAAAATGCCAAAACATAGGGTTAAAAGAGTCCCAAGTCCCAGGAAGACTGGATAGAGAGAGAGGCTGGGTAAAAGGTAGGGGATTGTGTGGAGGGAGAGTAATTGGTGGGTCCACACCTACGGTGAATCTTAGAAGGGTACAGGTGAAACTTACTAAATATAGAATATAAATGTCTGAACACAATAACTAAGAAAATGCCATGAAAGCTGTGCTAACTAGTTTGATGAAAATATTTCAAATTCTATATAAAACCAGCACATTTTACCCCATGATTGTATTAATGTACACAGCTATGATTTAATAAAGCAAACAAAAAAGTCCAAGGTGTATTTAGAAACGTGAAGGGGAAAACCAGTTCTATCCCTGCAAGGGGAAGTAACTAGATTTCCTAATCTAACTGCATATCAGGAGTTCAAAGGACTTAGCTCGCCCCACCTGTTGAGGTGCAGAAGGTTAGTTCCTCCAGGGAGCCTCAGGGCTCTTTTCATCTTCCATGGTCTTGATGAGCCCCCAGAGATCACACCTCTGAACACTTTCCCCTGGGTACCCCTGGATTAAGGTGGGGTGCCCCACTCAGAAGTCAACCTATCTACCTCCTACAAAACTTAATAATATATAGAGGATGCCAAAAATGTATATACATTTCAAGAAAGGAAAAAACTATTAAATTGAATACTTAAATCATATTTGACTTCTGCAATTATACGAGGTAGTCATAGTGACTCGTATTCATCTGTTGTTATAGGTATATATTTGAAAGCTCAGGTACTGAGAGAAAGATGGAATCAGGCAGGCTAGGACAGACATGACACAGCAGGTCTGGGCAGTCTAGGTCCTGCCTGACCTTCACCCCCTGTCTCTGGTTCTTACTGTTTAGTAAATTTAGCTCCCACCCTGAAGATGCCTAAGTCATTTGGGTGGATTGATTTAGGAGATTAACTTTTGAATTGGAATGTTGTAATAGGTCATTGAGTTATGTGGATTATTATTCGGAATAGGGATTAGTGTGGTCTTTGCTTTGAACTTTTATATAATTTTGGAAATGGAAGAACAGAACCATCTTGAAGAGGCTACTCTCACCGTTCTCCAGAATCCCGGCCTTTTGACAAAGTTTGGTGGACCTATCCTTTGCAGATTGGCTGACAGTGACAGGCTCCCAGACCCTCTTTGTCCAGAAACATTTCGAGTATTACAATTTTAGTACAGTTTTTTCCTTTCTTAAAATGCGTAGACATTTTTTGGCACCCTCTGTATTCTCGTTAACTATCATCTTCCTACAGTGCTATGGAACACTGGAACTTATTCTCTCTATCTAGCTGTGATTTTTATATCCTCTAACAAATCTCTCCCTATCACCTTCATTTTTGAAGAGAATTTTCATAGTACATAGAATTCAAGATTGGTGCTTTCTTTCTTCAGCATTTAAAAACTGTCCAATTTTCTCATGCCTTGTCTAATTTCAGATGGGAAGTCTGTGATATTACGTACTTTTGTTCCTTTGTATATGGCTTTCATTTTTAGCCACTTTTATGACTTTCCCGTTATTAATGTGTTCCATCAATTTATGAGATGTCTTAATATGATTTTCTTTATGCTTTTCATGGGATTTGTTAAGCTTCTTGGATCTGTGGATTTACAGTCTTCATGAATTAGAAAATTTCTGACCATCATTATTCAGATATTATCTCTGACTCACCCTTCCCCCCACATTCTTTCTACAACTATAATTATATATGTTAGACACTGTTTGATATTGTGCCATAGAACACCTAAGCTAGATGTGTTTTTCAGTGTTTTTTTTTTTTTTTTTTCATTTTGTGCTTCATTTTAAATAGTTTCCATTGCCAGGTCTTCGTTTTTTTACTGACCTTTAATTTTGTAGCATATAATGTACGATTAATCCTCTCCAGGGGAATTTTCATTTCAGATTTTGTGCTATTCATCTTCTGAAGTTTCATCTTCTTCATAATTACATTTTCTATTTCTCTTTTCATTGCATTCATGCTATCTATTGAATTCTTGAGCATGTAATAACTGTTTTAAAATCTTTAATTTCATCATCTCTGTCATTTCTAGGTCTGCTTATTTTGACCTATTTTTCTTCTGGTCAGGGGTAATGTTTATCTGTTTCTTCACATCTATATTATTTTTCTCTTGATTCCTGACATTTTAGATTTTTTGTTAAGTATTGGACTTGTTCTAGCAGTCAGTTTAAGTATTTGCAGATCAGCTTGATGCTTTCAAGACTTGTTTTTAAGCTTTTCTTTGGGGAAGACTATAGTAGTCTTTATTCTTGGGTTAGCTTAGCCTCATTAAGAAAGCATACTCCTTTGAGGTTTATACCACATGCTTCATGTACTTAACAAGATTTCTCCTCTCAGCCTGGTGGATATTTAAATACTTCTCAGCTTTCTGTGAGCCTCCTAGTTATTTTTGCCTAGCAGTTATGCTCTTTGCCTGGCCTCTGGGAGTTTCACCCTATGGATATATAGATTGATATTCAGATAAATATTCAAGAGGGTAAACAAAATGATTTATGGAGGCCTTTCTGTATAGCTCTCTGTGCTATGACACTCTGGACTCCAAAATTCTAGCCACCTCAGACTTCTTGAATTTCATTTTTGTTTCCTCAACTCAGTGAGACTATCAAACAATGTTTGGTTCCCTTTCCCTTTGCCATGGTTCAGAAATTTCTTACTGGTAGAGAACTGACACAAGAATACAGCTCATCATATTTATTTTCTTTCTCTCAGGGATTATGGTCTTGTGCTACCTGTTGTCTAAAATCAGACAGTTATTTTTTTAGTTTTCTAATTTATTGTGGTAAAAGTATACTTCTCATGGCAGTTCTTCCTTCTTAGGTAAAAGCAGAAATCCATTTAGTGATTTTAAAATAGAAGATCAATGTAGACATTGCAATCACAAAGTTCTGTATAATGATCAATTTGTATAACTAAACCATAAAAAATTACTTGAATTTCTGCTTTTTGGAATGATGGGATAGTAAATCAGACCAATTTTCTAACTGAAGACAACTAGAAAAGTATTAATCAATGAAAAGAAAGGTTTTTATAAACATTAAAGAGGAAACAAGAGAATGAGTGATTACTAGGCTATTATGAATGAAAGTAAAAATTGGTGCTCAAATGAGGGAGGGGTGGGGAAAGGAAGAGCAGAGAGAGGGAAGGAGCGAGGGGGCTGGGGTCTTGGTGTGTGCCACACTTTTGGGGGGCAAAACATGATTGTAAGAGGGACTTTACCCAACAAATGCAACCAGTGTAACATGGTTTCTTGTACCCTTTATGAATCCCCCCCAAAAAAAATTGGTGCTCAATTTTGTGTTGGAAACATTGGCCAATGTGGAATAGTGAGCTTTTAAATTGAGTGCAGTTTTTACGGTCTTGCAGGAGGAACAAAATATAAGTCAGTAATTGATAGAAATCAATGGAAAAGCAGCTATACTCTGTAAAATAAAGGGATTTATTCTGAGTCAAATTTGAGGAGCCAAACCCAAGAAGTGCTGAACAAGTGGATTCCCTGTGGTGGGGTTACAGTTTGTTTTAATACATTTCAGAGAGACAAGAATTACAGGTAAAGTCATAAATCAATACATGGAAAGCATACAAGGTTTGACAATTTAAGTTTGTGAACTCATCCTAGAAAAAGTGTTACCCCATTGCTGAATATTGGTATGGTCACCTTTGAAGTACTTCCCTTGGGAAGATAGGCACTGATGCCAGCACCTAGTCTCCCTTTGAAGCAATTTTGGAACTCCTTTTCTGGAGTGGCCATCAGAGCTGTTCATGTACTTGCCACCATGCACTTATTTTGGCAGCACTGTACAAATAACTCAGGAAGCTTTCATAACCTTGGTATATCAGTGTCTCGCAGCTGTGTTTGTGTTGACGTGTGGCAGTGTCTTGCTGAGTGGTGTTCGTTATTGTTGCATGTTTTTGTGTGCCATATGATGACAGCTCTGATGTCTCCAAGAAGGGAGGGGGGTATGATAAAGCATTTATCACCTCCATTCTTATAGTTAGCAACTCCATTTTACAGTATCCCCTTGGCCAAGAGGGGGTCCAGTCAGTCAGCTGCTAGGGAGGGGGAAGCCTAAAGATTTAATTCTAGTTCACATAGAAAATGAGCTAAGGCCTTAATAGGCACTTCAGAAAGAGGCAATTCAAATAGCCATTAAATATATGAAAACCAAGTCTACTTCACTGGTGATTAGCAAAAGGCCAATTAAAACCACAAAGAGATACTGGTATATACCCATGAAAATGGCAAAAAGTATAATGTATAAAGTATAATGTATAATGATATTAAATACTGGCAGAAATAACGAACAATGGTACACTTACGCTTTACTGGTATAAATAAACCATAGTTTGTACATTACCACTTTTCTTTTTTTTTTTTTTTT
>CAUYON010144946.1:0-11327 GCA_963573935.1 Arctocebus calabarensis
AATTAGACCCACACCTTTGACCATTAACTAAGATAGACTCTCACTGGATTAAAGATTTAAACTTAAGACATGAAACTATAAAAATACTAGAAGAAAGTGCAGGGAAAACTCTTGAAGGAATCAGCCTGGGTGAATATTTTATGAGGAGGACTCCCTGGGCAATTGAAGCAGCATGAAAAATACACTGCTGGGACCTGATCAAACTAAAAGGCTTCTGCACAGCCAAGAACATAGTAAGTAAAGAAAGCAGACAGCCCTCAGAATGAGAAGTAAGTTTTGGCCTTTAGCTTCTGAGTATTTATGTTGCTGGTGGTACATTTTGATGGTCAGTGTTAATAATACGTGCAAGTATTTCCTGTATCTCTGGTCTTGTTGTGGCAAATTTCCTCAGTATTTGCATATCTGCAAAATATTGGATTTTTCCATTAATTTTGAAGCTAGTTTAGCAGGACACAGGATTCTGGGATGAAAATTGTTTTGATTAAGAATATTGAAGGTGGATCACCATGCTTGGAAAAATTCAGTTGAAAAGTCTGCTGTCATCCTAATGGCTCTGCTCTGTAGACCAGTTGGCAATAACTTCTGGCTGCTAGAAGAATTTTTTGTTTTGTCTTGACTTTGGCCAGGGTCATTACAATGTGTCTTACAGAAGCTCTTTAGTTGAGTTGACCTGGTGTTTGATATCCATCTGAAAAGAGTGTGTTTGGGTCTTTAATAAAATTGGGAAGTTTTCATTTATGATAGTCTCCAGTAGGGCTTCCATTCATTTGGGGATATATTCTTCCCCTTCAGTAATCCCTATTATTCCTATGTTTGAAGGCTTCATGGAGTCTCTTAATTCTCTAAATGATAATTCTTTTTTCTCTCTTTTCTTTTCTATCTTTTTAACAACTTGGGTTAACTTGAAAACTTTATCTTCTCACTTTGAGGTTCTTTCTTATCCCTGGTCTAACCTATTTTTGATACTTTCTACTGCATCTTTACATTCCCTGTTTATCTCTTTCATTTCTTTAAGCTCTGTCTTGTTCTTTCTATAGTCTACATATCTCTCATCCAACTTTTGGTTCTGTCTTTCCATTTTCTCATCCATTTATATTATTTTCTTTATCATCTTATCTTAAATTCCCTCTCTGTCAAATACATTGCTTCTTTATAGGCGGAATCTTGTGCAGTAGCTGCCTCATGGTCCCTTGGTGGAGTTGCTCTGTTTTGTTGTTTCACGTTGTCTGAATTTTTCTGTTGGTTCCTCGTCATGTGTTTTTTCTTCTGGTTTACCTCCTTGTTCTCTTTTTCCCTTTCTGCTTCCTCCTTTGCTTCAAATTACCTTGTCTCAGAACTTAGCTCTTAAAATGGCCTTAGCCTAAGCAATGCCAATCTCTTTCTCTTGGCTAAGAAAACAAGAGTCCTGGCGGCAGAGGCAAGATGGCCAACTGGAGCCAGCTTTCCACAGAGGCTCCTGTCCATAAGGAGAGTTAAAGGACAGAGGTTTAGCAAGTAAGCTGATGGGTTGGAGCTGAGCCAAGAGAGAAGGTTTTAGAACGCACATCCTCCCTGCTGAAGCAAGCTACAACCCCCAAGGATACAAACAAAAGATACAAAATCCATAGTTAAATGGACAGGTGTGCCCTCCCCCATGAGAACAGCTCGCAATATACTTTCTACAAACAAGCAAGTCGAGTTCAAACGTCCTCCCATTTTATCCCATGGGAGAGGCCCTCTAAAAACTGTACCTCCTTCCTCTACTAGGGTGCCATGGCACTCTCCTGCCATGCCTAAGACTGTATAAAACTGTATATATTCTCTACCTGCAATTCTGAACTCCCAGCACTCCCCTCCACTCTCACCCTGTGGTCTGGAAGCCATACTCTTGGGCATTTTTTCGAGAAGTGTGGACAGGGTGTGGGCTGGGCAGGTCTGTGCTGATTTTGTGGCACAGGGATAAGGAGAAACGGGTGGACTGAAGGAACCTTACAGGAAAGGGAAGCAGTGCCCTCTGGCATAGAGCGGCAGCAGCAGCAGTGGGAATGATAGGGCTCACACCCCTGGGGATATTTTGGAAGGGCACTCCCTATCTCTCTGGGCAACCAGAGAAATCCAGGCATCATCTCTAGTGGCAGACACTGGGAGAATAGATCTGGGATGGAAATGCAGTCCCTGGGAGCAAAGGGTATGACTGAGGAGGTGCCAGCCTGGGGGAGCATGGCAGAATGGAGAATTGAAGACACATGTGCAGAGATGGCATACTCCCAGGGTGGGGCTGAGCCACAGGACTGCTTTAGTTAGCCTAAGAAACACCTGGCTTGGCTCGGCACCTGTGGCTCAACGGGCTAAGGCGCCAGCCACATACACCTGAGCTGGTGGGTTCAAATCCAGCCCGTGCCCGCCAAACAACAATGACGGCTGCAACCAAAATTAAAAATGGCCAGTCGTTGTGGTGGACGCCTGCACTCTCAGCTACTTGGGAGGCGGAGGCAAGAGACTCACTTGAACCCTGGAATTGGAGGTTGCTGTGAGCTGTGATGCCACAGCACTCTATCCAGGGTGACAGCTTGAGGCTTTGTCTCAAAAAAAAAAAAAACACCTGGCTCTCGGAGGATCATAGCTGAGACAAAGGCAGCCAGGTTGAGGCTGGAACTCTGAGCTGAGTTGAGCCATACCCACCCTGACACAGACTGCAAGGGAAACAGAAATACCAGCTCTGGGCAGTGGCACAGACTATGGCTGAGTTGTAGTTTCTGTGAACTGAACAGTGCCTGGTCTGCAGGGAAATATAGCCAGGACAGAATCACAAATTCTGTGCAAATATAAGTGTCAGCAACATCAAACGGGGGGGGGGCTGGAACTGAGTGAACTTCCCCTGCTTCCATTAACCACCTGAGCTTGTCAGGCCTCAGCATCCCCTGCTGGATGGTGGCAGAGTGCAGAGCCTGACTGAGGAGACATAAGAACTCTTTGTGACTCAGGCAGGCTCAAACTCCTGGAGCATCTGCTTATTGGAGGGAACTGGGTCATAGCCCTATGGGTTTATCAGTGACTGAGTGTGACAGAGGTTCAAGGTGGGGAAGGAAGCATCAGCCTTCCCAGACTAATTCATTTTCTGGGGGGTCCTTCTGACTCCGTGGAGCACCACAATGAGTCATACTCGAGCTGCCAGCAGCCCCGTGCAATCTAGTTGCCAGCAGCCCCATGCAATCTAGTTGCCAGAGACCTTTTCAACTCCCTCACTTGAGACTGGGTGCTGTCTGGGACAATTGATTCAGATCTCTTGGACTGGATCAATCACTTGAGGACTATGCAAAGGGATACCCTAGGTGTGTGGTTGTGGGAAGGTTTGATTTTCCTTTTCCAATTGTTGCCTGTGTTGGGGCGGGGTGACTTAATTGCTGGTATTTCTCCACAGCTGAGACTTCAACCAAGAGTAACTGGTTCACTAGGGTAGGACAGAGACCAGCTGAAAACAAGACAGAGCCACTTAGCCCCACCACACCAAGCAAGTCTCCAGTGTCTCAGGCCATAGCACTATACAGATCCTTTGCAAAGTTCTAGGGGAAAAAGTACAGACACCAGTCACAGCTCTTGGGTAAAGGGCTGGTTAATCACTACCCCAGGAGCCCCCCAAAACAACTTCACCTTATCTACTAATCCAGTCAAACTGTGTAAAATAATCATGGTGGGGGAGGAGTCAGCGGGAAAACTCTGGTAACATGAATAACAAGAGTGGACCAATTCCCCCAAGGAATGATACGATGGATACAACTGAGGATCCAATTCATAGACAAATGGCTGAGATGTCAGAATTGAATTCAGCGTTTGGACTGCAAATAAGATTAATAGAATGGACGTAAAGTTGGAATTAGAAATTCAAAGAGCACTTCAAAAGTTGTCTCAAGAATTCAATGAATTGAAAGACAAAATCACCAAAAGTTTTGACACACTGAGACAAGAATTTGCAGCCCTCAAAGATCTGAAAAATACAGTAGGATCCCTGAGTAACAGAATGGTGTAAGCAGAAGAAAGGATTTCTGACATTGAAGATAAAGCTTTTGAATGATCCCAAGATCTCAAAGAGGAAGAGAAATGGAGAGTAAAAATGTATCAGTCTCTCAACTTTGGGATAATTCAAAGAAAACTTTAATATTCACTTTATAGGAAGTCCTGAAGGTGACAAAGTTGCTTCACAAAGCACAGAGACCCCTTTTCATGATATTATGAAGGAGAACATTCCAGAGATGCCAAGAGATTCTGAAATTCAGATACCAGACAGTTTCAGAACCCCAGCATGACTCAACCTGAATAAGACAACCCTCAGACACATCATAATTAACTTCACTAAAGTTAATATGAAGGAGAAAATTCTGAAAGCGGTCAGATGTAAGAAAACCATAACATAGAAGGGGAAGAACATTAGAGTGATTTCAGACCTCTCTGCTGAAACCTTTCAAGTTAGAAGAGGGTGGTCATCGAATTTTAATGTCCTAGAACGAAATAACATTCAACCCAGGATCCTGTATCCAGCTACACTGAGTTTCATTTATAATGGAGAAATTAAATACTTTAATTACATTATTATGTTGAAGAAATTTGCCATAACTAAACCAGCTCTCCAGGATATTCTGAGACCTATCCTCCATAATGACCAGCACAATACTTTACCACAAAAGTAAATGCACTGAGAAACTTTTGATGAAATTCCAACTTCTACAGTGGCAAAAGGACTAAAAATGTCCACTGGACTTTCAAAAAACTCAATACTCAAAATTCTAACAGGCTTATCAGTATTCTCAAATAATGTGAGTGGCTTAAATTGTCCTCTAAAGAGACACAGGTTGGCTGACTGGATACAAAACCTCAGGCCATATATCTGCTGCATACAAGAATCACGTCTTACCTTAGAAGATGAATATAGACTCAGGGTGAAGGGATGGTCATCTATATTTCAGGCACTACCAGGCTTATCAATCCTCTCAATTAATGTGAATGTTTTAAATTGTCCTTTAAAGAGGCACAGGTTGACTAACTGGATACATAAACTCAGGTCAGATATTTGCTACATACAAGAATCTCCTGTGTAAGTTAAAAATAGACTCAGGGTGGAGGGATGGATATCTATAATACAGGCAAATGGAAATCAGAAAAAAACAGGTGTTGCAATTTTAATCGCAGATACAATAGGCTTTAAACCAACAAAAGTAAGGAAAAATAAGGATGGTTACTTCATATTTGTTAAGGGAACTACTCAGTATGATGAGATTTCAATTGTTAATATTTATGCACCCAACCAGAATGTATCTTGGTTTACAAGAGAGACTCCAACAGACATGAGCAACTTGATTTCCTCCAGCACCATAATACTCAGAGATTTTAACATTCCTTTCACAGTATTGGATAGATCCTCCAATAAGAAGCTAAGCAAAGAAATTTTAAAATTAAACTTAACATCTGGATTTAACAGACATCTACAGAACATTTCATCCAAACAAAATTGAATACACATTCTTCTCATCAGCCCACAGAACATACTCCAAAATCAATCACATCTTAGGTCAGAAGTTTAACCTCAGCAAATTTCAAAGAATAGAAATTATTCCTTGCATCTTCTAGGACCATGGAATAAAAGTTGAACTTAGCAACAACAGGAATCTGCAAACTCATAAAAAACCATGGAAGCTAAATAACCTTATGCTGAATGGTATCTAGGTCATAGACAAGATTAAGAATGAAATTACCAAAATTTTGGAACAAAATGATAATGAAGATATGAATTATCAGAACCTTTGGGATACCACAATGGCAGTCCTAAGGGGGAAATTTCTAGCACTGCAAGCCTTCCTCAAGAGAATGGAAAGAGAGGAAGTTAACAACTTAATTGGACATCTCAAGCAACTGGGAAAGGAAGAACATTTTAATCTCAAACCCAGCAGAAGAAAAGAAATAGCCAAAATTAGAGCAGAATTAAATGAAATTGAAACCAAAGATTTATACAACATTTCAGTAAATCAAAAAAAAATTTTTAAAGGTTAATAAAATAGATAAACCTTTGGCTACCCTAACCAGGATAAAAAGAGTAAAATCTCTAATTTCATCAATCAGAAAAGGTAATGATGAAATAACAACAGACTCCTCAGAAATTAAAAAAATCCTTAATGAATATTACATAAAACTTTATTCTCAGAAATATGAAAATTTGAAGGAAATCAACCAATACTTGGAAGTACGCCACCTTCCACGACTTAGCCAGAATCAAGTGGAAATGTTGAACAGGCCTATATCAAGTTCTTAAATAGCATCAAGTAT
This sequence comes from Arctocebus calabarensis, assembly GCA_963573935.1. Taxonomy (NCBI): domain Eukaryota; kingdom Metazoa; phylum Chordata; class Mammalia; order Primates; family Lorisidae; genus Arctocebus; species Arctocebus calabarensis. The sequence goes on from CAUYON010144946.1 coordinate 6,295, forward strand.
ACAAAATCTCCCTAAAAAGAAAAGCCAGAGACCATATGGCTTCATGTCAGAATTCTACCTAACCTTGAAAGAGGAAGTAGTACCTATATTATTCAACCTTTTCTAAAATATAGAAAAAGAAGGAATACTACCCAACACATTCTATGAAGCAAACATCACCTTGATTCCCAAACCAGGAAAAGACCCAACAAGAAAAGGAAATTACAGACCAATATCCCTAATGAATATTGATGCAAAAACATTCAACAAGATCCTAGCATACAGAATCTAGCAACACATTAAATAAATTATACACCATGACCAAGCAGATTTTATCTCAGGGTCTGAAGGCTGGTTCATTGTGGATTAATCTACGAATGTAATATATCACATAAACAAATAAAAAATTAAAAAACTGAGAGCATATGATTCTCTCAATTGATGCAGAAAAAGCTTTTGATAATATCCAGCATCCATTCATGATCAGAACACTTAAGAAAATGGTATAGAAGGGACATTTCTTAAACTGATAGAGGCCATCTACAGAAAACCCACAGCCAATATTGTATTGAATGGAGTTAAATTGAAATCATTTCTACTCAGATCAGGAACCAGGCAAGGTTGCCCATTGTCTCCACTGCTTTTTAACATTGTAGTGGAAGTCTTAGCCATTGCAATTAGGCAAGAAAAGGCAATCAAGGATATTGATATAGGGTCAGAAGAGATCAAACTTGCACTCTTCGCAGATGATATGATTGTGTATCTGGAAAACACCAGGGATTCTACTACAAAACTCTTAGAAGTGATCAAGGAATACAGCAGTGTCTCAGGTTACAAAATCAACACTCATAAAACTGTTGCCTTTGTATACACCAACAATAGTCAAGCTTAAGAAACAGTCAAGGACTCTATTCTCTTCACAGTAGTGCCAAAGAATATGAAATATTTGAAAGTTTACCTAACAAATGACGTGAAAGATCTCTATAAAGAGAACTAAGAAACTGTAAGAAAAGAAATAGCTGAAGATGTTACAAATGGAAAAACCTACCATGCTCATGGCTGGGAAGAATCAACATTGTTAAAATGTCCATAGTACCCAACACATATCTACAAATTTAATCTAGTCCCTTCAAAGCACCATTGTCATACTTTAAAGAGCTTGAAAAATAGTGCTTCATTTTATATGGAATCAGAAAAAAACTTCAATATCCAAGACATTACTCTTTAAGAGATCTTTCATGTCCTTTGTTAGGTAAACTCCCAAATAGTTCATCATCTTTGGCACTGCTTTAAAAGGAATAGAGTCATTGACTATATTTTTAGCTTGACTGTTGTTGGTATATATAAATGCTACTGATTTGTAAATATTGATTTTGGATTTTGATATGTTGCTGTATTCCTTGATCCCTTCTGAGTTTTTTAGTCAGGATTTTCCAGGTATAGGATCATACTTCAGTGATGAGAGGGAGTTTGTTTTCCTCTGACCCTATTTGGATACCCTTGATTGCCTTCTCTTGCCTGATTACCATAGCTAAGACTTCAATTACTATGTTGAATAATAGTGGAGACAATGGGCATCCTTGCCTAATTCCTGATCTGACTGGAAATGATTTCAATTTTACCCCATTCAATATGATATTGGCGTGGGTTTGCTGTAGATGGCCTATATCAGTTTAAGAAATGCCTCTTCTATTCCTATTTTCTTAAGTGTTCTGATTATGAAAGGATGCTGGATATCAAAACATTTTTTAATTTTCAATCATATGGTCTTTGTTATTTAATTTATGTGATGTATTATATTTACACATTTGAGTATGTTTAACCAACCCTGTAACAAAACTAACTTGATCATGGTGTATAATTTTTTTTATGTGTTGTTGAATTCTATTTGCTAAGAACTTATTGAATATTTTTGCATCAATATTCATTAATGATATTGGCCTACAATTTTCTTTCTTTCTTTTCTTTTTTTTTTTGTTTTTTTGTTTTTTAGGGACAAAGTCTCACTTTATTGCCTTCAGTAGAATGCCATGTTATCACAGCTCACAGCAACCTCTAATTCATTGGCTTAGATGATTCTCTTGCCTCAGCCTCCAGAGTAGCTGGGCCTTAAGACACCCACTTCAACACACGACTATCTTTGTTGTTATTGTTACAGTTTGGCTGAGGGCCAAGTTCAAAGCTGCCACCCTAAGTATATGGGGCCGGCGCCCTACTCACTGAACCATAGGCTCCACCCTACAATTTGTTTCTTTGTTGGATCCTCTCCTGGTTTGCAGATCAGGGTGATAATTGCTTCATAGAATGTGTTGGGAAGTATTCCTTCTTTTTCTATGATTTGGAAAATGTATAATATAGGTACTAATTCCTCTTTAAAGGTTTGATAGAATTCTGATGTGAAGCCATCTGGTTCTAGACTTTTCTTTTTGGGGAGATTTTGTATTGTTGATGCTATTTCAGTGACTTATATAGGTCTATTCAAAATTTCTAATTGTTTCTGGTTGAGTCTAGGAAGGTGATGTACTTCTAGGTATTGGTCCATTTCCTTCAGATTTTCATATTTCTGAGAATAGAGATTTTATAGTAATCATTAAGTATTTTTTGAATTTATGAATTTAAGTTTTTTGAATTTATTTCTGTTATTATTTCTCCTTTATCTTTTCTGATATATTGTATTAGAGATTTTACTTTTTTGTTTCTGGTTAGGTTGGCCAATGGTTCATCAATTTTATTAATCTTTTCAAAAAACCAACTATTGTTTTGTTGATCATCTGAATGATTCTTTTGTTTTCAAATTCATTTAATTCTGCCTTAATTTTGGTTATTGATTTTTTTTCTGTTAGGTTTGGGGTTGGAATGTTCTTCCTTTTCGAGTTACTTGAGATGATCCATTAAGGTGTTGGCTTCCTCTCTTTCTGTTTTCTTGATGATGGCTTCCAATGCTATCAATTTCCCCCATAGGACTGCCTTTTCAGTATCCCACAGATTTTGATAATTTGTGTCTTCATTATCATGTTGTCCCCCAAATTAGGTGATTTCCTTCTTAATCGCCTCTTTGGTCCAGCTATCATTCAGCCTGAGATTATTTAGTTTCCATGACTTTGTTTGAGTATTAGGATTCCTGTTGCTTGTTAAGTTCAACTTTTATTCCATGGTGGTCTGAGAAGATACAATGAGTAAATTCAATTCTCTTAAATTTTCTGAGGTAAGACATGTGTTCCAAAATATGATCAATTTGGAGGATGATCCATGGGCTGATGAGAATAATATATATTCAGTTTTATTAGGATGAAAGGTTCTGTAGAGGTCTGTTAAGTCCACTTGTTCTAGGGTCAGGTTTAAGTCTAATAGTTCTTTGTTTAGTTTCTTCTTGGAGGATGTATCCAAAACTGTCAAAGGTGTACTAAAATCTCCACCTATTACACTGCAGGAAGATATCAAGTTGTTCATATCCATTAGGGTTTGATTTGTAAATTGAAGAGCATTCTGGTAGGGTTCATAAATGTTAACTATCAAAAACTTCATGTTGGTGTATGTAGTGGCCATCTTTATCTGTCTTTATCTTTGTTGGTTTAAAGCCAATAGTACCTGCAAATAAAATTACAATCCCTGCTTTTTTCTAATTTCCATTTGCTTGTGTTATAGATGTCCATCCCAGCACTCTGAGTATATTTTTATTTTAAAGATGAGATTCTTGAATACAGCAGATATCTGGTCTGAGTTTATGTATCCAGTTAGCCAAGTTGTGTCTCTTTATTTATTTTTATTTTTACTTTATTGTCTTCATTATTAAATCATAGCTGTGTACAATAGTGCAATCAAGGGGTACAATGTGCTGGTTTCATGTACAATCTTAACTATTTTCATCAAACTCATTAACATAGCCTTCCTGGCATTTTCTCAGTTATTATATGAAGACATTTGTATTCTGCATTTAGTAAGTTTCACCTGTACCCTTCTAAGAGGCACTGAAGGTGTAGCACCAATTACCCTCCCTCCACCCAACCTGCCCCTCCCCTCCCTACCCTTGCCCTTTTCCCCATAGTCTTGTGTTATAGTTGGGTTATAGCCTTCATACGACAGCTATAAATTAGCTTCATAGTAGGGCTGAGTACATTGGATACTTTTTCTTCCATTATTGAGATACTTTGCTAAGAAGAATAAGTTCCAGCTCCATCCATGTTAACATGAAAGAGGTAAAGTCTCCATCTTTCTTTAAGGCTGCATAATATTCCATGGTATACATGTACCACCTTTTATTAATCCATTCGTGGATCAATGGGCACTTAGGTTTCTTCCATGACTTGGCATTTATGAATTGGGCTGCAATGAACATTCTGGTACAGATGTCTTTGTTATAATGTGATTTTTGGTCTTCTGGGTATATACGTAGTAAAGGAATTATAGGATTGAATGGCATGTCTATTCTTAGAAATCTAAGTACTCTCCAAACATCCTTCCAAAAGGAACGTATTAGTGTGCATTCCCACAAGCACTATAAAGGTGTTCCCTTTTCTCCACATCCATGACATCTCTGGTTTTGGGATTTTGTTATGTGGGCTAATCTTACTGGAGTTAGGTGATATCTCAAAGTAGTTTTGATTTGCATTTCTCTGATGATTAAGGATGGTGAGCATTTTTTCATGTGTCTTTAGGCTGTGCGCCTATCTTCTTTAGAGAAGTCTCTCTTCAAGTCTTTTGCCCATCTTGAGATGGGATCACTTGTTCTTTTCTTGCTAATACATTGGAGTTCTCTGTGGATTCTGGTTATTAAACCTTTGTCAGAGGTATAACCTACAAATATTTTCTCCCATTCTGAGGGCTGTCTGCTTGCTAAACTTACTATGTTCTTGACTGTACAGAAACTTTTTAATTTGATCAGGTCCCAGTAGTGTATCTTTGATACTGCTTCAATTGCCTGGAGAGTCTTCCTCATAAAGTATTCACCCAAGCTGATTCCTTCAAGAGTTTTCCCTGCACTTTCTTCTAGAACTTTTATAGTTTCATGTCTTAAGTTTAAGTCTTTAATCCAGTGAGAGTCTATCTTAGTTAAT
>CAUYON010144947.1:0-11647 GCA_963573935.1 Arctocebus calabarensis
TTTATCCATCTTCAGCTATTAGAAAAATTCCATACCCAAAAATGTTTTTTTTGTTTGTTTTGTTTTTGAGACAGAGCCTCAAGCTGTCACCCTAGATAGAGTACTGTGGCATCACAGCTCACAGCAACCTCCAATTCCTGGCCTCAAGAGAGTCTCCTGCCTCTGCCTCCCAGTAGCTGGGACTACAGGCGCCCACCACAATGCCTGGCCATTTTTTTTGGTTGCAGCCATCATTGTTGTTTGGCGGCCCGGGTTTGATTCGAACCCGCCAGCTCAGGTGTACATGGCTGGCGCCTTAGCCTGTTGAGCCACAGGCGCCGAGCCACTTTTGTGTGTGTGTGTGTGTGTGTGTGACAGAGTCTTGCTATGTCACCCTGGGTAGAGTGCTATGGCATCACAGCTCACAGCAACCTCAAACTCTTAGGCTTAAGCAATTCTCTTGCCTCAGCCTCCCAAGTAGCTAAGACTACATGGGCCCGCCACAACACCTGGCTATTTTTTGTTGTTGTTGTTGTTGCAGTTGTCATTGTTGTTTTAGCTGGCCCGGGCCAAGTTCAAATCTGCCCGCCTTGGTGTATGTGGCCAGTACCCTACCCACTGAGCCACAGACGCTGCCATATAGGGAGCTTTTTTTCTTTTTTTTTTTGAGACAGAGCCTCAAGCTGTCTCTGGGTAGAGTGCCGTGGCATCACAGCTCACAGCAACCTCCAATTCCTGGGCTCAAGCAAGTCTCCTGCCTCCGCCTCCCAAGTAGCTGGGACTACGGGCGCCCGCCACAATGCCCGGCCTGGGCTGGATTCAAACAGGCCAGCTCAGGTGTACGTGGCTGGCGCCTTAGCCCATTGAGCCACAGGCGCCAAGCCCCATCTAGGGAGCTTTTAAAAAACATTAATGCCTATATAGTCCCAGGTACTTGGGAGGCTGAGGCAAGAGAATCGCTTAAGCTCAAGAATTTGAGGTTTCTGTGAAGCTGTTGACACCACTGCACTCTAGCTAGGGCGACAGCTTGAGACTCTGTCTCAAAAAAAAAAAAAAAAAAAGACATTAATGCCTGGGTCCCACCCAAGACGTATTATCACAATCTCTGGTGATGGTACCCAGACACTGTATTTTTTTTTTTTTTAAGTTCTTTCCAGGTGATCTGTTACGCTGCTAGGATTGAGAATCACAGATTAAATCAAATCCCTCTTTTTTACAAGAAAGAAAATTGAGCTCTAACCAGTAACAGAAAGAGTATTAAGACCCAGAACTCCACACTCCTAGCTCAGGCTACAGAGTCTACAGAATTTAGGAGGGGCTGGGTCACAGAAGCCCAGGAATAGTAGGCTTAGAAGCCCACTCTTGATCCCAAAGGCAGAGGGAAGCCACTGTCAATAGTTCCTCTGGGGAGGAATATGATTAAAATGATTCATCTGGTGAGAGGTTATTTTCCCTGACATTCTACCAGTGTCCATTACTCCACCCCTCAGCTTGAATCTCTCAGAAAGTCTCAGCCAAAGCCACTTTTATTACCTTCTCCAAAATCAAGTGACCACAGACACAGCATTTCTCAGCTGCCTCCTGAAACCCAGAAAACTAGGGAGAAAGGAAAGACAAAGGGAGGATGATATTAAGATGAGAATGATGGGTAGAACCCCAATGGGCCACCAAGAACAGGGGTCCCAATGTGGGTGCTAACTCCAGGTCTAGGGGACCCCTCACTCACCAAGTAATCTTCCTCACAGTACACAGAGCCGTTGACGCTGTAGAAAGCTTTGCAACGCAAAGTTCGCCCTAGAAGCAGCAGAGAAGAGGCTGGAATCTATCCCACAGCCCAGGCACATGACTTCTCCTATTCTGGGGTCACTGCTCCCCAATGTTGCAAGATACATTTAAACCTGGACTTTACTGCTTTTCCTCCTAATTGCTGTCTATCCTCCCTCCCCATACTAAAATCCTACCTAATGCAATTCCAATTTGCTTTGGCCTTTTCCCAGCCAACTTCCCCTCTCCTCTGTTCACTGCTCTTCTAGTTCCTGCCTCCTTAACAGTTTAGAAACACTGGCTTAGAAACTCATGAGATGCAGGGGAGGAAAGAGAGAAAGAGAGAAATAGCCAGAAAGGGCCTATAAACAGGACAGATAGACAGACGGATGACCCTAAAGAGAACTAGGCAGAAACTGGGGGAGTGAGAGAAAAGCTGAATGCTGGAGTCAGTCAGACAGGCAGAGATAAAGGTTTAGCAAAGGAATCAGAATGGGTAAGCAGTGGGGAGGAGTAATGAGGGAGTAAGGGGGGAAGTTAAGGCCATGAGCACCCCCCCCAGAGCGGGCCTCCTGAGCTAACAGCAGCGGGCATTCCTGAAGCGTGATGTCATCAGCTTGGCATGGCCTGGTGGCCTGCACTCTAGGGAGGTGGCTGAACTCTGACCAGCCAAGAGAAAACCCCCCTCTCTATCCCTCACACCTCCCCCCTCCTCCAGCCCACCCCCACCCTTCCCACATTCCAGTCTTTCACTATCACCCTGGGCAACTGGGCTGCCCAAGACCAAACCCCACCAAGGGGAGGCTGGAGGGTTGGGCGGGAGTCCAGGCTGGGCAAGCAGGGAGGCATAAGAAAGGGCGGAACAGAGGAGAGGAAAGAGTTTTAAACAGAGGAAGGGAAGATGGTCTCCAAAAAGCAGATCTACTTCAGGGAAAAGAGAACCAGGTAGAGCAGAGAGGGGAAGCAAGAGAGAAGGTGGGCCTGCAGATACTTGTGGGGACCCAACAGATGCTCTGTGAGCAAGTGAAGACACGGAAGATCTCCTCCTGTTCCCCACAGCACTTAAGTGTGTATGCGGGGGTGCTTACGTGGCACCACTGCACTCACCACAGGAGCAGCAGACAAAGCACTGGGTGTGGTAAAGGCTGTCCAGGGCCTGGCAGGCATTGCTCTGCCCATAGATGCCTTTGTTGCACTTGATACAGGTGCCTGAGAAAAGAGAAAGATTGTCTTTGTCACACTCCACTCCCCTAGCTCAAATCAGGGATTCCCAAGCTTTTCTGATTGCTCTTTTCTGAGGTACCAGAGGACAAAGCCTCCTTCTGATGGGCTTCCTTCTGCGGAGAGAGGATAACAAGCAATGGGATGCAGTAAGATCTTGCAGCACAGTACCCAATACTAAAGAAAATCGAAGAAAGTCAAAGATATGGTCCTACGCCTTCAGATGCTTAGGTTTTCTTAGGGAGAAAAGACTATAAGAGCAAGGTATGATCCCTGTTGCAGCATGTAGTACAAATGGTCAGAGATGCTGATCCACAGAAGCTCAGCAGCAGATAGAAAAACTTCCTAGAAATCTCAGTACTTTGGGAGGCAGAGGTGGGCAGATTGCCTGAGCTCATGAGTTCAAGACCAGCCTGAGCTAGAGCAAGACCCCCCATCTCTAGAAATAGCCAGGTGTTGTGGCAGGTGCCTGAAGTCCCAGCTACTAGGGAGGCAGAGGCAAGAGAATTGCTTGAGCCCAAGAGTTAGAGGTTGCTGTGAGCTACGATGCCCGAGCACTCTATTGGGGACAATAAAGTGAGACTGTCTCAGAGAAAGAAACTTTTTAGAGTAAGAAAGCCAGGCCCAGGGCGGTGCCTGTGACTCAAAGGAGTAGGGTGCCAGCCCCATATGCAGGAGGTAGCGGGTTCAAACCCAGACCTGGCCAAAAAAAAAAAAAAAGAAACAAACAAACACCAAAAAGAAAGTCAAGCCCAGAAAGCCTGTCTGGGACTTCCAGTTTTCCTATCGGTAAAACAAGCTACTGTTCAGCTATAACATGATTTCTCTCTGCTGCAGGCTTCCAAGGACGTAGAGAAGAATCTGGCTCAGCAGAGAGCCCTATGCAGAAGGGACCATGTGAGCATGATCCTGCAGGGAGGTGGCTGCTGAAAATATAGGGTGTGTTCCAGGAATCGAAGTTGCATAGGGAGGGAGAAGGGTATCAGAACACCTAAACCCTCTATCATGTGAGGGTCACAAAACTGAACTGCTCCTCCCCAACACATACCACCCTCCCACCTCCCGCTAAGATACATACACCTGGGTCTGGCACCAGCCTTTCTTGGGTGTGTTCTTCCTCCCTCCACTCCCCAATTCCAGGCCTATGAGTGAGGGCTAGGGCCTGTCTTTGGGGAGCAGATCCCAACGGGCCCGCCCCACCTCTTCCCCTCGGCAGGCTGCCACACTCCCTGCCTGTTGGGGCCCATCCCAGGCTTTGCCCAGGGGCTTGGGAGCCTGTGCAGCAGCTGCAGCAACTGATGGGCCCAGGCCTGTCCTGCTCCCACCCTCTGGCAGCTGGGCAAGGCTGAAGCCAAAGAAGAGGGCCCCTAGTAGGGGCAGGAGTAGGAGAGTACAGTCAGGCTAGGGCTGGGGGTAGAAGGCATTTGTAGGTGTGCTGTCAAGGGAGGCAACCATCACCTCTGAATTCACACTGTGCCCTCATGGAAGTAGATGGAAATCTGCCTCAAAATTGCTATGCCAAGGGGTCCTGGCAGAGCCATTCTTGGGGAAACCTTGACATTAAGGGAAGACTGAGAGGAAACTGCTCAAGCATGTCTGCCTCACCTCCTCTAACCCAGCATATTTACACCAGTGTTCTTCCTGCCATTTTATTGCACTCTCTGAGCTCCTTTCTTCCTTTTGGCTTGGATGGTTCAGCCTAAGAGACTTCTTTCCCAACTACATCTCCAAGGCCTCAAAAGGAAACTGCTAAGTGGGCCCTGTCATTCGGCCCCCCTGATTAAAGTGGTTTAGCATTATCTGCTTTGGGCTTTCCTCTCTCAGGGTGGGTTTGGGGGTAGAGAAGCAGAATGGGGAGGAGTTGGGGATGAACTATGCAGGGTCCTTCCAACCTGTAGCCTGCTACCTAACCCTGAACCTCCTCCCCAATCATCCCTCTCTGGCTGTGTTCCTGTCCTATTCACATTTCTAGCAATAGAGTTGTACGCATGGGATCCAGGGCAGGGACATTGGTACTGAGAAAGATGGGAAGGAGATGCTTGGAAAACTGAATAGGCCCAAAGCCCTGGGGGGTAACCCTGCCACTTCTTCTCAGTCCCAGTCATAACAGTATTTCTTTATATAGTAAACTATGCCTATGAGTTTTGGCGAAAAGAGTATTCAAAAACCTCAATAGCGCTGTAGCTGAAACGTATAATGAATAATTTCTTGAATGGAGTAGGGTAGGGAAACAGCGACCAGGTTACCTTAACAGTAGCAGGAAGTATGAGGCTACTTCTACCCTGAATCCTGAGCAAGTATTGCCAGAACTAAAGGCCAAGTTATTTGGGCTAGTCACCATCCATCCAGGAGTGATGGTGTTCCAATGGTCATGGCTTTCGCCCTAACTTCCGGAGGATGGGGAGAACAGAGGTTGGTACTACCGGGTCTCTGCCCAAATGCCCAGGCATGTACCTAGCGAGCAAGGACTGGAACAGCAGTTGAGTCCCTGATTTCCATCCATGGATGTTCCATCCTCCCCTCCAAACTCCACTACCCCGACAGCGGCCACTTCACCGCGCACACTAGGAAGCACCCCTCCACCCCTGTACTCCCCCCCTTGGTAGCGCGGCTGAGGCCGGCCCCGCCCGCGGGCACCTGGAGCGCCCGGGCAGGAGTCGGCACGCACGCGGCCCGCCTGCCCCGCCCCCCCACCCGCGCATTCCCCGAATTCTTGCGGGCGGAGCCTGAGCCCGGGTGGGGAGCGGCGCGCACAATCTTGCAGGGAAACCGCGGTGAAGGGGAGAACCATTGGGGGGATACCCTCATTGCTCCACTTGGTCCCTTCCCTACGAGGCTTCGTCTCGCAGAAAAGCGAGATTCAAATGCTCGAGAAACTGGGACTCACAAGACAATCGGGGGGTTTGAAGTTACCAGGAATGAAGAGCCCCGGTTCATTTGAAACCCAGTAGGAAGGAGAGAAAGCTCTGTGGTCCGCCCGCATCCCATCCCTCTTGTTTCTTTTCTAGTCCCGCATCTCCGTCTCTGACCCCGGAACACCGGCACTTTGGCCGTCGGGGTGGATTGAACCGAATGCGATGACCGGTCCCTCCCCGTCCCTGTACAGTTCTCACTCACCGAAGTAGTCCTCTCTGGCCTCTGGCTCCCGTATCCGGGCCCGGGCAGCCTCTGGAACGAAAGGACCTGGCGGCTCGTCGAGACCCGACGGCTCAATCCCCAAGGATTCCCCGCGGGTGCCGGCTTCTCGCCCACCGGTGCCCACGGTCAGGCGCAGTAATGCTGTTAGCTCATCCTGGTATCGGGCGCCCGCGGCGCAGTCCCCGTAGCCGGTCACCGAGTGTCGTCCAGGTTGCGCCCCTCGTCTCTCCAGAGGCCCGGCCGCTCCCCCTCCGGCCCCGGCTAGAGCTCCAGGACTGCCCAGGGCTGGGGGATATGAATGGCGACTTTCCTGACAGCCGAACCCCGAGGGGCGATGAGCGCACAGTCGGTCCAGGGCGGCATGGAGCTCGGGGTAGGCGGACGGGACCCCTCCGGGGGAATAGCCTGCCGGTACCCCAGCCAGGGGTGGGCCAAACAGACACGGTCCCACAGGCAAGGGGCTCCCGTGGCGCTGGTCGTAGCCCATGCTGATGCCGCTGGTACGATTGCTGCAGGGCCGGCTACCTCCGGCTCCGCCAGCCCCTGCCCCGTCCAGCAGCAGGCTGCCCCGGGGGCTGGACGGCTTGCTTGCGTCGCTGGCTGAGCTACTGGCGAAGCTGGAGCGGGGACTTAAGGCCGGGACTGTGGTCTCCAGCCGAAAATCGGGGGGCAATGACTGAGGTAGAGGCAGGGCCCGGGTGGGCGGCGGCCCCCCGGGAAAGGACCCTTCGTAGCGCTGCGCCTCAAAGGAGCCGCGCGGATTCCGCTCAGTGTCCAGAGGACCTTGCTCCCGGGCCGGCTCCAGTGGCTCATCCCCGGGTCCCCCAGTTGCTCCTCGGGGCCCTGATTTTCTAGGTCCCCCTAACCCACTCAGGCGCCCCTTGCCCGGCCCGGGGGTCCCATCAGTCCCAGACCGGCTAGATTCACCCTTTCTGCGGCCGAACTTCTCCAGCAGTCGACTGGCTTTCTCCCCTAACCGCTCCATGTCCTCGGGCCTGCGGCGTCCAGCCCCCTCCCCGCCTGGTACCCGGCAGCGTCTCGGCCGCTTCTCTTTTCCTGCGGCTGGACTCCTGTTCCCCAGGGGCACAGGGTAGGCACAGAGGCTTATCGGGCGGCCCCGATGCCCGGCGCCAGGAATCCCACAGCATCCCCCAGCGGGAGAGGCAGCGTCCCCCCGCGCATCTGGGATTAAGGGGGTCTGGAAGAGCCTGCAGTCGTGCCTGTCCCGTCCGCAGGTCTGTCTGTTAACGCGTCGACTCTCCAGACAGTCCCACTCTCCCCGGCCCCCGCCCCCTTCGCTCTCACGCTCGCCTCAGACCTAACTTCTCTCCCAAACTTTTGTCTGCCTGGCCGGATCTACTTTCCTGGAGGGGCGGAGCGCGGTGTGGAAGAGAGCGACTGGGGTGTCTGCGCAGGGATCTCTGGTGTGTGAGTGGTGTTGGGGGGAGGGGTCACCAGTGCTAACTGCTCTTGAGGTGGAGATCCGCTAACTGGACGTGAGAGGAGGGCAAGGGGCAGTTGGGCAGCTGGCAGTAAGACACGCAAGAATTGGAACAGGCAAACATGGGGAGAAAGGGGGGGGACTCTTTGCAGTTGGAATGCGCGGAAGAGCACGGTGGAATGTCACGATCCCGGACGGGGCGACCGGAGGCATGTTCTGCGCAATCAACGTGACTTTGTTCCTAGTGTGGAGACTGGGAGAGATGGAGAGAGAGTGGTAAAAAAGTGGTGAGGCAGGAAGAGACCCATAAAGAGGAAGACAGAAGGAAGAAAGGCAGATTCGTAAAGAAGTTCAGAGACACGTACGTAAAGGTAGCGATGAAAGGCAAGGAAGCCCACAGAGAGAGGTGGAAGATAGGTAAGGAAAGCAAGGGAGAGCCATAGCAAAGGAGACTGTGGGTGGGGCAGAGACCAAAGGACACATAGACAATGGAATCTGCAAGTTTGTCCAGAGAGCATATAAGCATATAAACTGAAAAGGAAAGACACCACTTTCTGGACCCAAAGTTTTGTGATGGTGGAGAGGGAGGGTAAGAGAAAGGGAGATATTGTGTTAGCAAAAGCAGTGAAAAAGAGTGAGGAAAAGGTTTGGGACTAATCTCTACTTTTACAGGGAGGTATGTAACAGCAGCGAAAAAGAGATGAGAAAAAGGTTTGGAACTTTTACCTTAAGGGTAGGACTGATAGAAGGATAGACACCCCCTGGTGTTGGGAAATGAGTTAGCAAATATAATATTTCAGGTAACTAAGGGGATTGAAGGTCTGGTTTCAGGGCTCGCGAATACCTTCCCCTGTTGGTTGGCCCACAGAGGATTGGTGATAAAGTACTAACTTAAGAGGAAGGAATTTCATTGAGAGGAAAGTGAAATATCATTATAGCAAGTGAAAAAAGTAAAGCTGGAAAAGGAAAAGAGACTGATATTGACCATTATAGAATGATCAAAAATATGGAAAAGATGGCTCAGCGCCTGTGGCTTAATGGGCTAAGGCGCCAGCCACGTGCACCTGAGCTGGTGGGTTCGAACCCAGCCCGGGCCCGCCAAACAACAATGACGGCTGCAACCAAAAAATGGCCGGCCATTGTGGTGGGCGCCTGTAGTCCCAGCTACTTGGGAGGCAGAGGCAGGAGAATCACTTGATTCCAGGAGTTGGAGGTTGCTGTGAGCTGTGATGCCACGGCACTCTACCTAGGGCGACAGCTTGAAACTCTGTCTCAAAAAGAAAAAAAATATATATGGAAAAGAGGGGCGGCGCCTATGGCTCAGTGAGTAGGGCGCCAGCCCCATATACCGAGGGTGGTGGGTTCAAACTCCGCCACAGCCAAACTGCAACAAAAAATAGCCAGGTGTTGTGGCGGGCGCCTGAAGTCCCAGCTACTCGGGAGGCTGAGACAAGAGAATCTTAAGTCCAGGAGTTGGAGGTTGCTGTGAGCCTTGACACCATGGTACTCTACTGAGGGTGACAAAGTGAGACTCTGTCTCTAAATAAAAAAAAGAATAAGGAAAAGAGGCCGGACATGTGACTCAGGCCTAAAATCCTAGCACTCTGGGAGGCCAAAGCAGAAGGATTGCTTGAGCTCAGGAGTTGATGACTAGCCTAAGCAAGAGTGAGACCCCATCTCTACTAAGAATAGGAAAATTAGCCAGGTGTTTAGGGGGCACCTGCAGCTACTGAGGAGGCTGAGGGAGGAGCCCAGGAGTTTGAAGTTGCGTGAGCTAGGCTGAGGCCATGGTACTCTAGCCAGGGCAACAGAATGAGACTCTATCTCAAAAACAACAACAAAAAAGTGGCTGAAGCTAAACATACTTAATTAAATACCAGCCAACTGATTTTTTTCCCCCAGACTAGCCCTTCAGGGGCAGGGGTGTAGGAAGTAGAATGGAGAAGGAAAATGACTCCTTTGTATTTATTTAGATGGTAAAAGAGAATGAAAATTATATGCAAATAAGGCCTGGCAAGGTGAAGCATGTCTGTAATCCTAGCACTTTGGAAGACTGAGGAAGGTGGATAGACTGAGAGTTTGGGAGTTTCAGACTAGTCTGAGCAAGAACAAGACCCCATCTCTATAAAACAACCAGGCCTTTTGGGTTCCTGCAGTCCCAGCTACTTGGAGGAGGCTGTGGCAAGAGCATCTCTTGAGTCCAAGAGTTTTAGGTTGCTTTGAGCTATGATGCTACCGCACTCTACCCAGGGTGACAAGGTTAGACTCTCCAAAAAAAAAAAATTATATGCAAATAAATTGTGTATATTATTTTCATCTCAACATTTTTGAATATGTTTTATAGTCTTAGTATAGCCTTAGGGAATGGGGAAGGAAAGGAGATTAATATATTTTGAGAAATTAAGGTTTGGTACAAACTGTTTGGCTTCTTTGTCCTAACTGCATTGCCTCCTTGTCCTTCTCTCTCCTAAGAATCAGCCACTCTGCTTGCCTAGTCAAGCCTACAGCTTTTCTTTTTTTTGTTTTGAGAGGGGGTCTTACCATGTTGCCCTCGGTAGAGTGCTGTGGCGTTATAGCTCACAGCAACCTCAAACTCTTGAGCTTAAGTGATCCTCTTGCCTCAGCCTCCCAAGTAGCTGGGACTATAGGCACCCACCACAACACCTGGTTATTTTTTGTTGTTGTTGCAGTTATCATTGTTTAGCAGGTCCTGGCCAGGTTCAAACCTGCCTGCCTTGTTGTATGTGGCCGGTGCCCTAACCATTGAGCTACAGGCACCAAGCCAAACCTATAGTTTTTCTCTGATCTTGAGGAGAGTTTGCTATCCTAGTGGAAGCAGGGAGAACTAAAAGTACTCATAACAGAGGAACCTGTCAGGTTGCATTTAGAATTTAATGTGACCAGCATCTTCAGAAGTAACCGTAATACCTTTCTTCCTTCCCTGTTAGCAGATGGGAAAGAGCCTAGATTCTTTCTTTCCATTTCGCATACAGAATATCCACACAACTCCTAATATTTGGAAGCTTTGACTCTTTGGGGTGAAGATGAGAGAGTAAATCTTTTTTTTTTTTTTTTTTTTTGTAGAGACAAGAGTCTCACTTTATCATCCTCAGTACAGTGTGGTGGTGTCACACAGCTCACAGCAACCTCCAACTCCTGGGCTTAGGTGATTCTCTTGCCTTAGCCTCCCGAGAGTAAATCTTAAGAAATGTTAAGAAACCATTAAAGGAAGCCCATCCAAGAGTCAGTGATTGGCAATAAGTGACCTACTTGGAATGAAGAGCCTGTGTTTTCAGGCCATACAGGAAGTAAGGAGGAATGAGGGGAGGTGTACAGTGACAGGGCATACTCCAGCAGTGCTCACAGCCCCAACGTAGCCACTCCACAATCTGAACTGTAGCTGGGAGCTCCACAGGCCCTCTTCATCCCCAATACTTTTAACAGATGACTGCCTAATCCATATCTCTAGGCTAGACTTTCTTGGACCTAAAAACTCAGTTGACTACCAGCATCTCCAGTTGGTTGGCTCAGAGGCACCCAACACTCTAAACTCATCTCATCTTCTCTGCCTCCTGAAAATGGCTCTTCTAGCATTCCCCAAGTAAATGGTATCACTAACCACTTAGCTGCTTAAGCGAGAAACTTGAGTGTATCAACCCTCTGTCCTTCTCCCTTAACTTTAAATCCAACCAAGTCCTATCAGTCAGCAATTTTTGTCAATTCTCCTTCCTAAACATCTTTCAAATCTATCCCTCCCCATGCCCCTATCATCACAATATATATCTTTTCTCTCCTAAACCAATGCAAAATTCTCCCAGCCATCGCTTACTTCCTTCAATCCATCTTAAAACCTGAGGCTATGTGATTCTTCTAATACAGATGCTTCTCAAGTTATGATGGGGTTACATCTGGATATTATCCGATAAACTCATCGTAAGTTGAAAATAAGGTAAGGTGAAAGTGCATTTTCAACTTAATTATTATTTATTTATTTATTTGTTATTTTTTTTTTTTTGAGACAGAGCCTCAAGCTGTCACCCTGGATAGAATGCCATGGCATTACAGCTCACAGCAACCTCCAATTCCTGGGCTCAAGCGAGTCTC
>CAUYON010144950.1:0-66346 GCA_963573935.1 Arctocebus calabarensis
AGAAGGAGGCAGTTAGGGTTTCTCCGAAGGGAGAGTGATACAGGGGTTCATGGACTGGAACCATCTTTATTGCGTGTGGCTTGATGACATTTCTGGAAAACACAAGTCTCATTAGTATAATCAGTAATAGGCAAAGGTAGAACAGCGTCAGGTCAGAAGCACTTATTCAGTAATGCTAAAAGAAAACCATATTAGAAATTTTTCTTTGCTGTTTCCTGAATAATAACTTCAAAATTTCTTTTGGCTCTCCTCAAGTGTAGGGGATCTGTGGTTGGTTGTCTTCATTGTCTGCCTCTGTTGAAGATGGAGGGTTCCAGGATTTTACTCGTGAATGATGTATGCAGGAATCGACTCCTATAACTTTAACAGTAGAAGAAGACAAGATAACAGGAAAGGGGACTTCCCAACTTGGGGTTAGGAAAGGTGAATTAGAGGGAAGAGTTTTGATCATGACTAGTTCTCCAGGAGGGAAAAGTTCCTGTTCTAGTTAGTATGTCCCTCCCCAAAAGGGGAGCAGCACTTTAAAAAGGGGTGCTAAATTTTATCAAAGGCCTATTGACAGCTAATTAAATATTGTATTTCAGTTGCTGCTTTTTATCATTTTTAATATTGTCATTAATTTATTTTATAGTTTCCATATCTCTCCTGAGAGCCCCATCTCTTTATTTATACATTATCTTTTCTGGTTAACATTGATCATAGTTCATTCTTATTTTTCAATTCTTGTGCACTAAGTCCAAAATATGCCTTGGAACTGGGTCTGTTTCTGTTGACTTTTCTGTACACCATGAGTCATAGTTTCACATTTCTCTGCTAATGTGCTGGACATCGTGTATGACACACCAAGGAGATGCTGAATCCTGTCATTTTCCTCTGAAGACTGTTGCGAATTGTTATAGCAGGCTGTTACGTTACTGACAGGTTACCCTGATCCTCTGAAGGCTTGGTTTCAGGTTTTACTGGAGTAGTGCTAAATCTACTTTGCCCTTAGTCTAAAGAACGACTCCTAGTCATGGGAGGCGATTTTTATTCCTCAAGTAAACAGAGGATCAATGGGATGGCTAAGTATGTACCAAGCCTCTGTGAGTGAGCAGCTGCCAAAGTTTCTTGTCTGAACTGTAATATCACTCAACCTTCTATTTGGTGTTTTCTTCTGGGCCCTTTTGAGTCTTTTCTTGAATATGTGCAGTTAGGAGTCATCCAGACATTTTAAGACAAATTTTTATGCAGATTTTTTGACTCCCTATTTTGTGGCTACCTTGTTTTAAGGAGTTTGATTATTAGTTTTTCTGGTCTCAAACTTCTAACCCCAAGGATCCTCCTGCCTCAGCCTCCTGAAGTGCTAGGATTATAGGTGTGAGCTGTCACGCCCAGCCAAGTTTGTCTGGCAACCCCAAACTCTGATGTCCCAGTTGTCAGTTCATTAAGATTACCATTTTCTACCTGAGTTGGTCCAGCCCTTCCCCTGGGGAGAATGCATAGTGTTCTCAGAGGAATGGCTGTACACACATGGATCTTACTCAACATCCCTTCCTTCTGTCAAGAAACGGATTCTTTCCACTTCCTATTTAATTTGGTTTACTCTCCAGTACCTACAAACACATTGAAAAATATTTTCCCTGGAATTTTTTATTGTTATTGGTAGGAAGTCTAGTGTGATACAAATAACTCTGCCATTATTCGAATCCAGAAATCCAGAATGAAGACTAATCTTGGTGGAATTAACTCCAAAGTGCACGCCCTTCCCATTTTACCACACACATTTTACTATTCTGATTGGTACTTTCTAGATGAGGGAAATGAGTTTTATTATGTTCTGGTTCCTTCTCAAGGCTAGGTTGCCAAAAGATATCTTGTTGGAGGGTGTTAATAAACTAATAGTTTGTTGAAATAGTTTGTTGATTGATAGGTTAGAGGAGCAGCCACTCTTGAATATTTTCTGGCCTGATCAGTTTCGCAGACTGTGTCATGATTTTGCTGACCTTGGAAAACCCATCTGCCTGCTGCTTTTATGCTATTTACATGCAGAGTTGGATGCTAAGGAGCACCACATCCTCCTACTTCTAATAAAGGTTAAAGCATCTTAGTATTCAAGTCCCAATCCGTTTCTACATGGGAGAGTCCAATAGATTCTACTTGCTTTTAGACCTCACCTGACATTCCTTATGTTTACAAAATTAATTTGAAGATTTGAAGAAAACATATTTGTATAAGAAAAACTATTTTTTTTTAAAAAAAAAAAGACTATTTGCTAATTCTTTCAAACAACCCGGTTTATTGGCCCCAGGGCAAAACATCAAACTAATTTGTGATTTCCTTATTTCAAGTGGAAAAACAACGAATTTAATTTTGGCAATTGCCTTCAGAATTGTTTTGTATTAGTGGTGAAAAGATACTTTCATATGCAGCATTCTCAAGTTATAGAGTTTGGTGTGAGTCATATAATAGGAAGATTATAAGGTTATGTTCTATTTTAAAAGTATTCAGTACATGAGAATTTCAACTACAGGTTAAGTTTAAAGATGGTTACTCACTTTATTAAGCATTCTCTTCTTAAAATTAGTTTTGTATAAGTGGTCTTCTGATATATTTACATAAAATATAACCAAAAGAATTTTATTTCCTAAACTTTCACCTAGGGCTTTATCTAAGTTTCTTGACATCTGTAATATTCAGTCTATGCTAAACAGCAAATCTTGCCAGAGAAGAGAGTTGACCCCAGGTCTCCAATACGGCATGCCCATGCTTCATGCCTGCAAACGTATTAATTTATTTTCACATCCTTAAAATTGACTGTAGTTGCTTTTATCCATAATTTTTTTGCTACCTATGATCTTTCCTAATATTTCCTACTTTATTTCATCCCATTATGACAGTTAATGGTGGTTGCATTTTATATGTGCCAAAATTCCATTCGTACATTATTACCAGTAGTTGATATTTTTTCACAGTTATTTTAAGGAGATCATATTGGTGTGTATAATAGAATAATAATCAGGTAAAGAGTTGGAAAGAAAAGATGGAAAAAAAATAACATAATAATTAGGGTGTTACCTGGGAAGGCCTTGAACCAGTGTTATCATTGTAGCAATCTAAAGGAAATGATATCTAAGATAATTACATTAAACAAATAAAATTAAAGATGTCTAATCAGATTTGATGCCTAAATGAAAATGGCTATGTTGGAGTGGTTCGAGGGGAGGAAATTTGGGGAAAAAGATGGCTGTTGAATAAGAAGCAGGATAGCTAAGAGAAAATATAATTTGAGGGAAAGGATCATAGTTTAAGGGAAATAGCCAGGGACAGAGATGCCTACTTGGGATTCATTCTTCTGGAGGTGATAGATGAAATGTTGAGAGGGGGTAGGACAGGATTAGCCATCATCTGTCACAGAGCAGATGATGTTATGGTAATTCTATGGCACAAATTTATAGAAACATTTTGTCTTAAGATATTTTAGTGTGACTTATATCTCTGAGTACAGTTTTGTATTAGAAGTTGGCCTCTTCTTCCTACCAGTTTGCAACTCATGTTTATTAAGCACAGTATAGTCTTTCAAATTTTAAAAGGAGAAAATAATCCCTTGGGTTTTCTCTACTGCTTGCTTATTACCATTTCGTAGAAATGCATGAGCAAAATGTTAAGCAGATTTACTATTACAGCTTTGATTGATTCAAAGTTTCTTTCTGGTGAATTGCTCAGTTCTGATTTTTTTCAGGCTAATTTTATTACTGATTGTCATAGCCACTTACAGCAGGAACTTCTTATTTTTCAACATACTATCTCTGTTGGCATGTTACACTCTAGGATTAGAAGGAAAATAGTTTTTTTTTTTATTTTAGAGAGCATTTTTATCATTCTTCATTTTTATAAAGGAATGCTCACTTACGCTCATCATCTCTGGCGTTTCCCTAATTAACGTACCAGTGGAAAACTGGAACTATATAGCCCCTTTTAGCCTTCAGAGGTGTTATTTTTCTCTGTGCCACATATTGAGCTGTTAAATGGAGCGGATTTCAACTTAAAAAAATAAATCGGGAGATTTCACACATCAGAGTCTAGATTTTTAGTTATTCTTGAAAAACTGGAAATTCAGATGATACTCCGTATTAGCTACACATATCTACCATTAAAGGCAAAGATATTTATTATCTATGTTTCAGTGGATAAGGAACCTTAGTACAGTGTACCTGGGTTCTCTGGCTTTCTTACAAAGCTGCATTCAAATTGTCTACCGGGGTTGAAGTCACCTTAAGACTCTACTGGAAGAGGATCATTCCAACTCATTCCTGTGGTTGTTAGAAGATCTTTGTTCCACAGGGAATGTTGGTCAAAATCTTCCCTCAGTTCCTTCTGGGGGAGTGGGTGTCCACAGGGCAGCTTATCACAGGGCAATTTGCTTCATCAGAGCAAATATAAGACTCAGAAAGTATGCCAGCAGGACAGACGTCACAGTCTTTTGTAAGCTGATATTGGAAATACCATCTCATCACTTTTGCTATTATTTCTCTCCCCCGTCGGAAGCAAATCACTAGGCCCAGGCCACGCTCACAGGGAGAGGATTACCCGAAGGTGTGAGTGCTGTTGGGAGCCTTTTTAGAAGTCTTTTGCTCACTGGTGGCAGCACAGTTGTTTGCTAAAGCCGAGTTCTGACTGGCTTCCTAAGTGCAGGGCTTGAACTCTCCTGTTCAGAGCCAACTTCTTTCAATCCCTTTAATGGGTTTGTGTTCCCTGCTGGGATTCGATATAAAATTGAGCTTGTGATCTCTGTTTAAGGTCATCATCAATACCCTTTTTTGTAGAAATATTTGCTCCACAGTTACAAATTCTTCCGTTTGGGGCCCTGTGGAGATAAAATCTCCATATGCATTCAGAATATTAAACGTGAAAGAGACCAGACTGAATACAGACCAATTGCTTAACATAGACTGTTTGTTAGATTTGGAAGTTCTGGAGGAATTCTTCGAATTTTGATTCCAACTTTATTCACAGAGATACCCTAGTTGTTTAGGTTTTAAGCAAACCTACCAGAATATACTAAATAAAAGTTGTCATGCTTAGAAACCAGCAAAGCCTTTGTGTTTTTTGGGGGAAAGCTTCTACTTTGCACATGTATTTAAAAATTTTGTAAATGTGTTATTAATTAGAAGTTTGTGGAATTTCACTGGTCTTTTAAAAAATTCTATAAAACTATACATGAATGCTCAATGGTGTGACGCAAAGTCTTCATAAATTGTACAACCGAAACAAAATACATAAATGGGTTGATAACAAAGGAGATATAACACCATAGCTTTTCTCTGTATCTCCAGATTTAACATTTTGTCGTTCACCAAAGCAGAATTTACTGTATTCTCATTGACTTTATAATAAGTACCTTTTTAAAAAATGTGAGCTTATTTATGTTAATAAAATGCCACTTGTAGCACAATTGCCATACCTTGTAAGATTTCCCTAGAGCACAGGGTTTCACTGCTAAATAACAAACAAAAGACATGAAAACCACTGACCTAGATTAGTTTCCCTTTGGGTTAGATAAAAAGTCTAGCACAAGATATATCCAGTGAAAGCCTATTGTTTCTCATTAAAATCATAGAATAATCAGAATGAAAAGCTTGCTTTTATATAAGAGCTATAAATACATGTGGAATATTTAAAATAAAAACTCTAAGGTACATCAAAATTCTGAAATACCTTTTTAAATCATCCAAGATTTGAAAGTGTGTAGTAGTTCTCTCAGTAAAGAGGTTATCAGTTATCCAGGTGTATGGATTATGGTATTTGGCCAATCAGAATTTCCCATGCCCTGATGTTACTATGTGACAGAGAATTTATTACACAATCACTATATCTGCAAAATAACCTTTGTAAGTATTTAGTTTATACACAATGAATATAATCTTTACTATTTTTAGGAATAAACCAAATGATAAGAAAGGTAAAAGTATGCTTAGTAAATATTGAGACTCCTCTTGTTAGACTGTAGTAGAATATAGAATATACATATACACATATATACATATTCTATGTGGAAGATGGTATATAACACAGTAGAAAGTTATAACAGCTATTTGCAGTAACTATATTAGGAAACTAAGTATTAGCCATTTAGTATAAGATTATCTTATTCCCAAGCAACATGAAGGATATTTATTACTTACAAGGCAAATTTAGCATGTGGCTGGTTCATTTTATTTGAACATTAATGCAAGTTTTCTTACACTTTTAAACACATTTTAAGTGTATAATCTTTTAAAACACCAGTTTCTGTTACACATTTATGCCCACAATGTACTTTATAAATATCCGAAATTTTGCCTGATATAGAATTCTTTTTATTGTGGTAGCATTAACACATATTTAGGATTATTTTTGACATAATCTGTCTAATAATTAATATTCTATAAGATCAACTTATATGAAATTCTACTAACTTCCTTGGCATTCTCATTTGTCCTCTTAATTTTATGGGTGAAAAACTGAGATTCTAGGAGGTTAAGCAATTTACCCAAGCTCTGATAGCCATTTAAAGATAGACAAAGTCTTATTCCTGAGTTTCAGGCAAGTCTTTCAGAAAAATGAGACCTATCTAAGCCAGGTCAGCACTTCCATGAGCTCCTGTTACAGCTGAGCCTGTGGTAACCCTACAAGGAAAGAGTGGGGCTCCCCCCTACATGCAGGATTTTGTAGGTCCTGCCTCCCACATCTGTGAGTCCTCCTCATGATCATCTGGTGTCCTTGGATCTTACCCTGAGGCTTTCTCGTGCACAGATTCCTATTGTCTCTTTGGGGCAGACACAATCTTCCCAGGCTATTACCGTACCCTCCACGAGATGCCAGTCAAACGATGTCCTTGCTGGGCTTGGTGTGTTCAACCTGCACAGTTGTACAGTGAGTTAGCCTTTAGCTGATAGGACAAACCAGTTGTTGAGAGGTTTCTATGGCCCTCAGGTTTCCGCTCAACATCCACACTCTGCCGTAACCTTTAGCACATGCCTTAGTGTTAGCCTTCAAGGTATCTATCACTGTTCCACCTTCTCTGAGCTGGAGAAATCAGAAATGTAGTCTGTGCTCTTTCTACCTCACTGTACTGAGAATTTAATTCCTTGCTATTAGAAAAATATTGGCAATAAGAAATTCAACCATATCAGGGATACTGTGATCATTTGTAGCATAATAACTGATAAGTGGCTGGCATGCAATAAATAAAACCCGTTCTTTTTAAAAAATATAATAATTAGAATAAGATTGGGAATTTTTTATTTTTACATATACATGTGTTAATTAGGTTTCCACTTGTTGCCTTCACAGAATTTAAAAGGCTTAAAATTTCATAACAATAACAATGTGTAAGATAAGGACTAGAAACAAAAACCAAGTAAAGAATGAACGAAGATAAATACATTCAGAAAAGAAAACAGACGATTACTGCATCGAAATATTAAGCAATATTAGTAATAATGTTGCCAAGAAAGTCACATCTGATATTGATTTTCTAAACATTACACTTAATTAGTATATGTAGGCTACACATAGTTTATAAAAAGTATATTTTTTCAGTAATAAATTAACCTGAGCTTAATGTATGTCTTCTACCTTATAAACATTATAAATTCTTTAACCATTTGATTGTTTTGAAATACCATTTTGGTTAAAACACGACACTTTTTATACCTGTGCAGAAATGTTTTCTTGATTTATATTCTTTTTTTTTTTTTGAGACAGAGCCTCAAGCTGTCACCCTGGTTAGAGTGCTGTGGCATCACAGCTCACAGCAACCTCCAATTCCTGGGCTCAAGTGAGTCTCTTGCCTCCGCCTCCCAAGTAGCTGGGACTATAGGTGCCCGCCACAACGCCCAGCCAGTTTTTGGTTGCAGCATCATTGTTGTTTGGCGGACCCGGGCTGGATTCGAACCCACCAGCTCAGGTGTACATGGCTGGCACCTTAGCCCGCTGAGCCACAGGCGCTGAGCCTTGATTTATATTCTTATTGTATGAACATTTTTTCTACTTAAAGAAATGTTACCGTTATTTTACTCTTTGAACTTTTTTGTTAAAAACTAAGACAGAGGCTCGGCACCTGTGGCTCAGCGGTCTAAGGCACCAGCCACGTATACCTGAGTTGGTGGGTTTGAATCCAGCCCGGGACAGACAATGATGGCTGCAACCAAAACATGGCCGGGCGTTGTGGCGGGCACCTGTAGTCCCAGCTACTTGGGAGGCCGAGGCAGGAGACTCACTTGAGCCCAGGAATTGGAGGTAGCTGTGAGGTGTGATGCCATAGCACTCTATCCAGGGTGACAGCTTGAGGCTCTGTCTCAAAAAAAAAAAAAAACTAAGACAGAAACACACATGTTAGCTTAGGCTGACACAGGGTCAGCATCATCAATATCACTATCTTCCTTGTTTTTGTTTTTCCCACTGCAAAGCTGTTGGGGGCAATTTCTGGCACAGAGGCATCATCTCTATCAAACAACGCAACAACGACTTGGAATACATCCAAATAGACCCACGTGAGACTGTTTTATACTTAATTTTTGTTTTAATATGCAGAAGGGGTACACTTTAAAATAACAACAAAAGTACAGTGTAGTAACTGCTAGGGGAGAAGAATTGTTCAGCTTCATTCTAATCCTTTGGGCCCATCATCACATCAGCAGTCTATCATTACTGAAACCCTGTTATTCAACACATGCTTGCATAAAAATTTTCTACTAATTTTAACTGACTTTCACCAAATTTTTCACTGATTTAGCCACCAATTTTCTAGGTACATAGCTACCAAAGGTATCCAAGGGTTATACAAATTGTTTCCTGTTAAATAGCTACATCTGGAAAAATCACAAGATCTAATAGACAGTTATATAGAATTTTATGCATTACAACAGAATTTGAAACAGTTTACATGCACATATGGAAATAAAATTCAGAGGTGGGAGGTAAAGGGGGTTTGTATTAATTCACATCTAGCTGGTACACTGCACATATTCTGAGTGAAGGGCACAGTTATCACTTTCACTTACAATGTAAAAAAGCAAATTATGAAATCAAACTTGCATATCTCTGTAATATTATGAAACTGAGAAAATTTACACATTATATTATTATATAATAGGGATATATAGTTTAAGTTCTGTGTGTTTACAGAATTCTAAAAGATGTTTTAATTATCTACCAGGATCTCCTTTCAATATACAATAATGGGAAATTTACATATGCTTAATACGGGCAGAAATATGAAACATTTCTTATGGTAATCAAAGTACTAACTAGAAAGAAATTCTGAGTCCTTGTAGATATTCTGTTTCACAACTACTAAAAATTGGCAATGATGTATTTGACAAATTCCATAAAAAGCAAGTTATGGATTATATATATTATTAAGAAACTAAGACATCCTTTAAACATTACCTTGCCTTCCTTATAAACATGATATTCATGAAAGTTATTTTAATGTTCTTCCTGTGTATAAATGCAGTAGAAAATCATGTATATCTTTATTGATTTATTATTATTATTATTATTTTTTGCAGTTTTTGGCCAGGATTGGGTTCAAACCCACCACCTCCAGTATATGGGGTCGGTGACTTACTCCTTTTAGCCACAGGCATCACCCTGATTTGTTATTTTTAAGTCTTCAATGTACCTTATGAAAGTTCAGCAATAATCTGAACACACATAGTCTGTCACCACAATGTACCATTTAAAAGATCTAAAATTGTAAATTTCCTTAATTTGTTATTTTAATTATTTGCTAAAATAAAACACATAGTTTCTATATCCAGTTTTCACTAAACCACAATGTGGCAGCCGAGAAGCATTCTCACGAGCACACAAATACTCAGTAAATTCGGGAACATGAAAGCATTCAACACACATGCACCAAATGTTTAAATGTTAGGAAAATATTGCTAGGTTAGGTATTATAAAATAAGGCAAATTTTCAGCAACTTCACACTTCTAACAGTATTTTTTTTTTCTTTTTTCTCTTTACCAAGGGTTAGAAACACTTCAGATTTATGGTTAAAAAAAAAAGCCATATGTTAGCACTATGGATCATAGCTGTGCAAAACTATCTTTCTTAATGTTCTTTTTCTAAAATTATTTTTCTATTTCAAAAAATTATTCAGTGATATTGGAAATACACTAACATGTTTCTGACTTCAAACGCTTTAGTATTTCTGCTTTTGAAACCTATGTTTTCTCATTAATCCTGCAAACTCCCTATTTAATCTTCCCTGTGGATTCTCATGAAATTTAAGGCATGTGGGTATAATATCCTCAAGATTTTATGTACATGCACAAAAAATATTCAAGAAAACAAGAAATACATTAAAATGTACAAATAAGAATTAAGGAAGGGAACGTGAATTAATTTCTTACAAGCAAAGGGAGATAATTATTTTGAATATATGACTTTCAAGTATTGTGTTATAAAATATTATACCTGGTACTTACTTGACCTTCACTTTCAGCTGTCCCTAATTCTTCTCTTCTTATTCTAGTTAATATGTATTTGTTTTTCTTATATAATTTCAATATTTATTTGTATAGGTTTTTCTCTTTAACAGTAGACTTGGAGAAATTGTGTTAAAAATGGAAAAGATTACCTGGCAAATTATTCAATTTCTAAAGTTCAAATATTCATAATTTAGAAAGATATTTGTGAAATTGTACTGTGACAACATGCCTTTGCTGGAACTTCATTTCCCACAATTGAATTCTGCTGTTAGCAGTGGCCAGGGATGATTTGCATAAGATTTGAAATGTGGCACTGAAACCTCAGAAATATTCTTTTTATGCTAGAATACTGAGCACAATTTGCATTTGTTCTCCCCGAGTTTCTGACTTGTCTTGCTGCCATACACAGCAGCCAGACCTCCTCCTCCCACTCCCCCTGGAAGTTATTTTAAAATCTTTTTCCACCTCTGAGACAGATTCATGTTTAGTTTCATGATAAATGGTCCCAGGTTTTTCTGCAGGTCACATACATCATCGAAGTTGGAATCTTGGAGGCGGCAAGTGGCCAAAATGAGTCCTAGCTCATTTTTATCTGTTCCAATTTTTTTTGCCCCCCCACTTCCCAATATTTCTCTTCCCACTGTGTGCTCTGCTGACTCCAGCCTAGTATGAAAGGTAAAAGTAACAGCTTTATATAAACTGTTTAAATAGCTCTCATTACTGTGTGAAATCCAATCTTTTTAGAAAAGCTACATATCCATAGACACCTGCACACGAGTATCTGTCTGTCATCTAGCTATCTAACTAGCTGGTGGCCTTGTTCAGTACCTCTGAGTGAACTTGAAATGATGTAACAGCCTCATCATAACAGAATAAAAATTCCAACATTTTGCCAAATGTCTCCTGATAGGGAAAACCAGAGACTGAGTTCCAGGAGGCTAACAATATTTTCATCATTACTGATAGAGCTGACTTTGCTGTTAACACATACGGCAAATAATAGACACGACGTGTTATTCTTGACTATGGGTAGTATCACATGTGGTGAATACTATTGACGCTGCACCCAGATTCATTGGGATCACTTCTGCAGTCTCTATGCACTGAGTCACTGCTTTCTCCGTGATTTCTGTCTAACCCACATTCTCCATATTCTTTTGAAAACTGTCCTGAGGCCGCTGCAACTGCTTCACTTTTATGCACAAGAGGAAAAAGTACCTGAGACCTGGAATCCACTGTCTCTGCTCCTATCCAATTACTGATAGACTAAGAAACTTCAGCTGTCTTGTCTCAAAATAAACCATAATTTGAGATATAACTTAAACTGTAGAACTAACTGCATCACTATATTTCCATGACATCAATTTGTATATGGGACTTGGCTTGAATCTGCATTCTTGTTTTGATTCTTCTCTGTCCTGCTCCTCGTTGATCTCAGTATGAAAAATATCCTTAATAAATTTCTTGCACACAACTTCTATCTTCTGAAGTAGATTTTGGTGAATTCCTCCTAATATATCATGGAATGGATAAATCAAAATAATGAATATTTATTTTTAAAGAAGAGCTCATGAAATTAGACAATTGTAATAAATATGAAGTAACCCATGATTAATCGTAATTTATTTTCATTTACAAGAAGTCTGACAAGCAACATGCTTTTATTATTTTTAAAAAGATATTTTGTGTCCATTAAAATAACTGAATGGTATACAAAGCAGAAGAGAAAAGTTTTGAGAAGTCAATGGCATTTTCTTTTTTTCATTATTATACATTAGTTAATGAATCCATATCAGTACACTTTAATATATCAGCATGACAATAAATGTCTAAATGAGGAAAATTTTTTAGTGACTCACGTTGGCAAAATGCTTGACAATTTCTTTATTATATAATTATTGCTTACTTGTCTTTTAGAAGAAATGAGTAGTCTAACAATATGTAAGATGTGTTTTTTATTTGCAAAGATGGAGCTCACCTCAAAATCAAATATTAAATCTGTGGGACAGTATTTTCCCTTCTCAGCCATTTGTCCTATAATTTGATAAGGATAATGACTTAGTTTACCGAGACATCCTTGAATTTCTATGAGTGCACAATGTGCATTATTTGTCCTCTTGAGCTTGCTTGTTTAAATATAATAATTTAATTAATTTTTTTCTCCCTGTTATGAATACTGTACTTTTATTAAAGCTTTTTGTTTAGTATATTTGTTAAAAATCTTTTATTGCATGGATTACTTTGACCAGCACTAGCTTACTTGAAATGCAAACATGATTCCATCTCTCATATGACAAGGAGAGAGGTGACACCTAATCAATGATAGACTTTGTCCTTAAGTTGTTGAACTGTCAAGGATAAAGTGTGTCAATCAGTAAGAACTAATGCACCATTAACTATAATGACCACAGAAAAAGGTTACAAATGTCCCTTCAGATCTCAAATATTAAAAGTAAAAATTAGCCCTATTGAGTGTTTAATTTCATTGTCTTATATTTTAATTTAAATAAAGAAATATTGAATTACTTCTACCTCTCAGACCTATCCATTGATTTTTATATAAGCATTTTCTTGTCCTTGACTTAGTAGTCAAGAAATTCTTAGCCTTTAATTATATCCTTAGATTAAGAAACATAATACCAATCTAATTCACGGAATGATGTGAATTAGAATGGTTGTGAAGCTTGGAATTAGAAACAATTCCATTTACTACTTGTATAGCCCTGGGTAAGTTACTTCAATTTTTACTATGATGATTAATAATTACAGGTATGTAAGGAGTATAAGGGGAAAAATATGTTTGAAAGCATATAACATAGGTCCTCCTCAGAGGAAGAAAATAAATGTTTTACTGAATGAATGTATTTTCAGGATTAATATTTTAACATAATACTTGAAATTAAAGCAAAAGGTTTTACACAGTTTAATCCATCCTTGCCACAGAGATTAACCTATATGCTTATGTTTCAAAATAAAGAACAAGAAGCAAAACAAAGTAAGAACTACTTATTTTATTTTCTGTCTTTAACACATACAAATGGATGTATACATAACACAGGGAACAGGGAAGTTCCAATAAATAGTGAAGTGGCAGATCATTTTTCTTTTGGAAGGCAAATAAAATCCTTTATGAATTGCATGAATGTTATAACCTTAACTTAGTGCTACCTTAAAAACTTTAAACTCATTGGAATTTGTAAATTGGTTCTGTTTATTTTGTTTTGTTTTGTTTTCTTAATAATAGGCATTTAAAACAATTTTGATTAAAATATTTAGTTTTGCAAAAGTTCTACTATTGACACATAAATCCTATGTAAATACAAAAAATTTTTTTTTGCATGTAACTTCTTGAAGTAACTCATTGAGCAATCTGCAACTTTGAAATGTATAATCCTTCATGTTGAACTGCCAGCTTCTTGGTTCCCCAGGGGCCCGCAGTTCAAGGTTGTGAGGATATGACGTTTGGAGTATCATCATTAGCTGAAGGATTATAGAAACAGCCAGACACTCTCCATCTTTGCCTCTAGACAGCCAACACATATGGTACCTGTCACAAGGCAATTTTTAGTGACCACTGGAGCCTTTCAAATGGAAAACGGGTAACCTTGAGCATAGGCAATCTGGTAACATCAGCACTTGTTCAGAAAGATCTTTGAGAAATTTCTAAGAGACTCAACACATTGTAACTTTGGGCAAATTTTCACTGATGTATCAGAGAGATAATAATTAAATGTTAATAAACATAAACAAGTTAGTAGTTATTGTGGAAGTAGGGGAATGTATATCTCTTTTGATACAGATGAAATTAAGCATTATACGCATAGGGGGAAAAAGATGATAGGAAGAACTGATTTGTGCTATAGTAGGAAATAGATTTCATCACTCCGATAGATGTCTTTGTTTAATTTAGTCTGTTTTCTGAAAACCAACCTAGGAAACTTTCTTTGTTTGTAGTGACAAAGGCAGGTTTACACTTAGGAGCCACAGCCAAGTTAATCTTGGAGATAAATTGAATTGCTGTTTACAGGGCTTCTTCTTTTGCTTCTTTCTGATTCCTGCTTTCCCTGTTACCTCCACAAAAATCTGAGGTTAATGAAATCAGAAGTCAGTCTGCACTGCAGAAATTAAACCCACACCAACAGATGAATCAACAAAAATTCCCCAGACAAAAATTTGCTGACATCATGCAATACAAAATTTCAAGCCATGTTTAGAGGAAATTTTGACAAAGTCTAAATATATTTCTTCTCTACCTCTTGGTTACACTAAAAATGTTTTGTAAAATCCTTCTATTTGTAGTTCCCACATTATCATAAAGCTCCACATTACATAATAAGCAATGCTGGAGTTATTTATAGATGGAAGTTCTGGAATAGAGGTTTTACTTTCTATTAGCTATACTAAATATCCATCCATTTTACTTTCTATACAGTTATACTAAATATCCATCTTCATTCATTCTTACTGTGTAGATTTTTAGAAGCATTGTGTGTAACTATAGCCCACTAGCCTTGGATAATCTCCCAATGAATGTGTCCCCCAACATCAAGGGGCCAAAGACTAGACCTTAGATAACATCATGTCTGCCCTATGGCCAGTTATGGCTAGAAAAAGATAATATTCGGGGTGGCACCTGTGGCTCAAAGGAGTAGGGCACCGGCCCCATATGCCAGAGGTGGTGGGTTCAAACCCAGCCCTGGCCAAAAACTGCAAAATAAAAAAAAAAAAAGAGGGGCAGCACCTATAGCTCATCTAGTAGGGTGCCAACCCCATATACCAAAGGTGGCGGGTTCAAACCTGGCCTAGGCCGAACTGCAAAACAGAAAAATAGCCGGGCGTTATGGCAGGTGCCTGTAGTCCCAGCTACTTGGGAGGCCGAGGCAAGGGAATCGCCTAAGCCCAGGAGTTGGAGGTTGCTGTGAGCTGTGTGACATCACGGCACTCTTCTGAGATTGATAAAGGGAGACTCTGTCTCTAAAAAAAAAAAAAAAAAAAAAAAGAAAGAAAGAAAAGGATAATATTCACATGTATGTGTACAACTTTTCAAATGAAGATAATAAATAATCCAGTGTCTACTTTCACCTCCCAAACAAAAAGAGAATGCATGAGCATGTCTTTGGATGAAAATGATTCATAATCAAAATTATTTAATGAAGAAAAGCAAGAAACTATCCAAATAAGAAAAAGAATAGAGAACATAGAACACACTGCCAACCAGCTTCGTGTCTCTTTATTTAAAGAAATGTTCCTAAAGGATTAGCTAATTTAAAATACACTTTCTAATTATTAATTCCCAACAAATTAGAGAAACATGAAAACATTTTTCAGACTCTTATTTTCTCTGTACAAGAATTGGCAAGGGGAGAAGGGAATGCAACATTTCTGGGCCACATTCAACAATATTTTACTTTCATTGTGAGGACAGAATGTGGAATTTTATTGGACCAGTAGGTATATTTTCATTGAGTGATCTTAGAGAATGTTCACCTGCATGTTGACACAGATGAAGCCCTATGTCCCGAAAAATGAAACCACAAGGTAGCATAAGTACCATCATATTATTTTTTTTGCTATGGACACAACTTAACAAAGCCACTGTCTGCTACACTACACATATCTTGGGTAAATATATTTCAAGATGTGTGACCTTAGCAAAGCTTTGTAGACTCTTCTATATTGCTAGTGCTGAAGATTCATTCTTACCATATACTACTTATCATTTCATTCTAAGTGTTGGATGCATTTTCTGGCATGCATTGACATTATCCTTTTATATAAATTCTTTGGGATGAACTGGTAATTTTGAGCTGGTGCCTTCACACCTAAATGTGACACTTCTTGCTTGCGTGAAAGACCTACAGTATGAAATTACATACTGAGTAAAAGAACTCAATCTTTCATTACTGAAAATATATTTTTAGAGGAAATGGTATTGTAAATTGCAAATAAAATTTTGTAGTAGTCATTTAGCTTTTAAATCCTTCATTTAAATGATAAGTAATCAATTAGAATTATTTTCTTCTTGTTATACAAAATAAAAATCATGACGAAAAAGGAAACAAAGTACTATAATTAAAGACAATTATGAAGAGATATTAACTATATTTTAAGATATATTTACTAGCCAAAATATTATTCTATGCCATAATAATTTCAAACTTATGTTTCTATAATGAATCAAATTTAAAAGACAAACTTTGTCCAGGGCATTTGAAGGCTTACAAGAATGTTTATAAGACTCATTGGTGAGATATTTTTGTATTTTTATAAGTTATTAGTAACTATATTAAAATATGAATGAAATAAAATTTATTATCCTACAAATATTAACGTATACAGTTTGGAAGTGTTAAGTTCATTCATATTGTTGGTACCCAGTCTCCAAAACACTTTTTCATCCTGCAAAATTAGAACTCTTAGCATATTATATAACTTCCCATTCCCCTTCTATCCTCAATGCCAGGCAATTATCCTTCTACCCTCAATATCTATGGATTGGACTTCTCTAGGGATCTCATATAAGTAGAGTCATTCAATAAATGTCTTTTTGTGGCTAGTGCATTTCACTTTGAATAATGTTTTCCAAATTGCAGAATAAGTCACAATTTTCTTATTTAAAGGTTAAATAACAGTGCATCATAGGTATACAATATATTTTTATTATCTATTCATTTATTGGTGGACACGGACACATAGTTGCTTCTAAATTTTTGGCCACTGTGAATACTGTGGCAATGAGTGTGGATGTACAAATATCTCTGAGACTCTGCTTCCAACTCTTACAGATATATATGTAGCAGTGAAATTGCTGGATCAAAGGGTAATTCTATGTATAATTTTTTGAGAAACCACCACAGTATTTACCACAGCGTCTACACCATTTTCTATCCCCACCTATAGGACACAATAGTTCTAGTTTCTCTATATCATCACCAACATATGTTACTTCCTGTTTATTGATAGTAGCAATGGATGTAGAGTCCTTCTCCCTGGGATTTTAATTCACATTTGTTTTTAAGATTAGTAATGTTGAGTATCCTTTTATGTATTTGTTAGCTATTTGAATATCTTCTTTGCAGGTATTTTCATTCCAGTCCATTAGCCATTTTTTAAATTAGGCTGTTTGTTTTTCTGCAGAGTTGTAGGTTGAGTTGATAGGTCTGCCTGGATGTTCCCTACTCACCCAGTGTCAAGAACGAGTACTGGTCTGAAGTCGAGCTGTTGGTGGAGTGATCACAGATACAAAGCATCCACGCACACTAATACGAAGGAAATGTATGTCTCAGAGGGAAAGACGGGTCATTCTCTGTTGAAAAAGATCCCCAAATCAGAGCACACAATGTCTTTTACATGTTCACAAGTGTGTGCTGCCTTTCTCCCAACAGCATTGGTTACTGTTTCCCTCCTTTGAGTGATTGAGAGGTTGGGTGATAGAACAAGTTACATAACAGGTGATGTAACAGGTTAGGTTATGTAACAGTTTCCTTAGTGTGTATGTTCTCCTAGAATCTTTCATGAAAACTTCACCATGCTATGCTAATTAGCCCGCATGAGCCCCAGCTCAGTGAAAGATCATTAGGCACTCCTTATGTGTACGTTCCCCCCAGGGAAGAGTTCCTAGAAACAATCTGGGTGCTAGCTGCAATTCAGTTCACTCTCTGCCCGTGACACTTTCTTGCTACCTGTTTACCCTCTACCAAACCCAACATACTCATTAATCCTTTATTGTAAGTATGATTTCTAAATATTTCCCCTCCTCCATAGTTGCATTTTCACTGTAATCGTGTCCTTCAATGTGAAATTTTTAAAAAATTGATGTACTTCAATTTATTTATTTTTATTTTTATAATTTTCACCTATGTTTTAGGTGACATATAAAAGAAATCATTGCTAAACTCAATGCAAAGAAATGTTTCCCCTATGTTTGCTTCTAAGAGTTTTATAGTTTTAGCACTTCCATTTAGGCATTTAGGTCTGTGATGTTTCTGTATTTAGTGTAGTATGTATATGTGCATATGTGTGTATACATACCTGTGTGTGTTTATGTACATGGATATGTATATCAATGGCTAAGTAAGTTCACAAACTCATACTACAAAAAGTGCTACATACCTCATTGCCGAGTAGCACTACATTACTGTCTAAGTGCTTCTAAGTACTCCCCTTGGGAAGCTATGCACCAAGTCCAGAGCCTTATCCTCCTTTCAGAGCAATTTTGGAGCTCCTTTTTGACTGGCCACTATAGCTGTCATCATACAAGGTCTGACAATTAAGTTCATGAACTCATTCCAAAACTGTGTTCTGCTGGCCCTTCCAAAAGAAGAATTCCAAAATTCCTAAAATTCCTCAAAGGCTGGACTAGGTGCTGGTATCAGCGCATAGCTTCCAAAGGGGACTACTTCAAAGGTGACCATAGGGGTATTCAGCAATGACTTATGTAGCAGGTTTTCTAGGGGAAATATGTGAACTTAATTTTCCAACCTTGTATGTGTGTGTATGTTTGCTTATGGATATCCATTTTTTCTAATATTGTTTGTCAAAATAATTGTCCCTTTCCAATTAAGTATTTATGACCTTGTTGAAAATCATTTGACCACACGCAGGAGGCTTTATTTCTGGCTTCTCTACTGCATCCCATTGATACGTCTGCCTTTATACCTATAGCACACTGTTTTGACTACTGTGGCCTTGATTAATTTTTAAAAATGAAGAAGTGTGTAATATCTTAGGGCAATATTTTGTAGACTTCTGTGCAAAAGGCTTTTCCATCCTTGGTTAAGTATTTTATTCTTTTGGATGCTATTAAAATTGAATTGTTTCCTTATTTTACTTTTTAGAGTTCATTTTTAGTGTGTGAAAACTTAACTGATTTTTTGTATTGATTTCATCATAAATTGAAGTTTTATGAAATTTATTTATTAGCTTTAACTTTTTTTATAAATTCCTTAGGATTTGGAATTTTTTTAAAAGAAATTTGGCATTATTTGATGAACTTTGATAATTCAATGTATGGATGGCTATTTTTATGGTCTTCATTCTCTCTTTTCAAATTTCCTTACAACTAGCATTGCTGTGCATATCTGTATTTTTAAGGGAAAAATTTGCTGACATCTTGAGACATTGTTTTGGTAAAATTTAATTTTTAAGTTCATATTTGTATTTTCAGATATAAAAATGTAAACAAGACATAGACAGAAAATAATAATCACCAAAAAAACCTACAGTATTTTCAGTTAAGAAACCTGAGCATAAAATATTGCCTGATAATTTTCCAGTGCTTATACACACGTATAAGAGTTTTCATTTTATTTCTCAAAGATATGTATTGGGCAGCCCCTGTGGCTCAGTAAGTAGGGTGCCGGCTCCATATACCTAGGGTGGAGGGTTCAAGCCCGGCCCCGGCTGAACTGCAAAAAATAAAAATAGCCGGGCATTGTGGCAGGTGCCTGTAGTCCCAGCTACTTGGGAGGCTGAGGCAAGAGAATCACCTAAACCTGGGAGTTGGAGGTTGCTGTGAGCTGTGATGCCACAGCACTCTATGGAGGGTGTTAAAGTGAGACTCTGTCTCTTAAAAAAATAATAAAAAAAAAATAAAACATGTGTATTAAGGATGGCACCTGTGGCTCAAAGTAGTAGGATGCTAGCCCCATATACCAGAGGTGGCAAGTGGCAGGTTCAAACCCAGTCACAGCCAAAAACTGCAAAAAAATTTTTAAAAGATATCTATTAATATATTTCTTAAATATGTATATTGTTATTTTTGCATGACCTGATATACTGAAGAGAACACCACAATTTAGAAAATGATGCTATAATTGATGAACTTTTGATTGATTATACATTTTTCCTATCAGGAATAAAATTTATATGAGTCTTGTACATGTATTTTATGGACACTTTTATGTATTTTTATGAGATGAATTTCTGACAGGACCTCACTACATATCTAATCTGACAGGAGAGACATGATCATTTCCCTGTTTGATGGTTTTGAGCCAATGTCATTTCAGACACTGTAGGGGAAACTGAGCCCTCATCTTTAGCATAAGACTTGCTTCCTGCTCATCAGATCTGGAGAATCACGAGAATGGCATGTGAGAAACCTGGCATCCAAGAGAAAATACATGTGTGAGGTGTGACAATAATAATGATGGTAAAGATGCTCTGGATTCCAAAGGTCCCTTGATGCTGGAGGCAGAAGTTGAGTTCATGGCCTGCGGTTTTGGCAAAAACAAAGATGGAGACATCCTATCTGACCTTCTCCAAGCCCTCCCTAATCCATGCAAATGTGGGCAAGCAGCTTTTGTCTACTTCTTCCTGTAAACCTACAGGGACCTGAGGTTTACTTGGAGGGCTCCTCCCCAATTTCCTCAGTCCACCAACACAGACTCTGTCAAGCCACCTCATTTCTTATGCCAAGAACCCCTCCTCTGGTGACCCCTAAGACACTTACCTAATACTCAAGTAAATATCCACTTATCATTTTACCAAAAGGAATATTTATGGTATATGGTTCAATTTCACTCTTTAATTATGGATTTAGACCTCCCTTTCAGAAGATGAGATGTGGGTAAGAGAATAGGTTCGGTACTGAAAACTGGCCAAAGAATTTGTATTTTTAAAGCACTGCTGACTTACGGCTATTGCTATGTGCAACATGATGTTTCGCAACAGGTGCACAATGTGAATTAACAAGAGCAAATAGAATATTCATTGCTTCAGATATTGAACATTTCTTTGTGTTAGGAATATTTCAATTCCACTCTTTTAGTTATTTTAAAATATACCCTAACTTATCATTGATTATAGTAACTTTGTTGTGCTGTCAAATATTGTTCATTCTATCTAACTACTGTATATTTTGGTACACATTCACCATCTCCACTTTATCCCCACCTCCCTGTGACCCTTCCAGCTCTGGTAACTGTCATTACACTCTGCCTCCACAAGAGCAATTGTTTTTAATATTCGGCTCCCACGCATGAGTGATAATCAGGGTGAGATTTGTCTTTCCGTGTTTGGCTTATTTCACTTAACATATGTTCTCCAGCTCCTTCCCTATTATTTTAAATAGCAGGATTTCTTTTCTATCTTTCTGTCTTTCTTTCTTTCTTTCTTTCTTTTTTTTTTGTAAGCCAGTTCTGAATTTTTGTTCACCAATTTTTCATTGTTTTGGATACATTGGTCAATATATAGGTTATAATAACACCCTATTGCCATTTGGGCCTGTGGCCTTTTATAGTAAATGTATTCATCTTTCTTATAATTTTAGGATACTATTCCAACAAAGTCCAGTTTCATAGTGGAGTCCTTATTGTCAAAAAATGACTAAAAAAGTGACAGACTACAATGAGCTTCTCAACAATGCTAGAGCACTACCTGTCATGTTTTGTAGCATTAATGAAGTGAGTGGCTTCCTAGGGATCAGAGACAGCTTGAGTTATCCTCTTATTAAAGAGAAAACAACATTCTGAGAGTCTCAACTCTCTTCGTTTTTTGCCTCAATACTCTGTCAGGAATGTTATGACATCTCCATTATATTTACATACACATATTTATGCGTGTGTGTGTGTGTACATAAATATATATATATGTCCTCTATCAAAGTTACAGACAGAGCTAGCCCAGCATTAGGAAAGAATATGAGTGAAAATTACACACACAGAGATGTAACCTAGGCAAAATAAAGATACATTTTGCTACATTATCAGCTTACAATGGTCCTGCTGCTAAGTGAAATGACTGGAAATTGATATGCAGTTAGAGTGACTGGCCAAAGCCTGAACACTTTGGATAAGTGATATTATGTGCAAATAAACTTGAATGATCCGGTATCAGTCACAATGACATAGATTACACCATGAATTATCTTGCTATATTAATGGCTTAAAACATCAAAAAGTCATTTTTTTTACTCATATTCTATAACCATATTGTGTCTGCTGGGGGTATGATATTTGCAGTCCTTAAAATGGTCCTTTTCTTCCCCCCTGAAATCTCAGAGAAGCACCATCATCTGAACTTCAGTTATTGATAAAGCAAGGGAAAAAATCCTTTTATTATTAAATCAATAACTAACCCACATGCTCTCTGTTCAGGGAATATTGGCAGAAACAAGTGACATGACTGTGACTAATTTAAAGAGGGAGGAGGGATGCAATTTTCCTGTGTTTCTAGAAGAAAAGTAATGGTAAATATTGGTATGAGCAGTGGTAATGCCTACCTTGAACTCACTGTATGTAAAATATAACTTGTAATACATTTCAGGTTAGCAAGCTATTTTAAAAAGAGTTAAGTTAATAACATTAATATTGAAATTGTAACAGCAAATTATAAAATTAATTAATTTTCCATAGTTCCAAAAGATATCTTTTCTCCTTTTATTCTCCTGGAGTGTATCCTGAGACCACTTACAATGACACATAATTTCTGTATTTCTTTGATATTTAGGTAATACTTTTTATAAACAAAACAAAATGCAAACATTAAGAAAAATAGCACTGTGACATTGTAACTATCTGCTTGTCATAAACATGGGACATGTTTTATTTTCTTTTCGATAAAGGTAATGAACCAACACAGATGGTCATCCTAATTGCCAGGTGGATTTTCAGATGAACTTTGTATAGCAAATGTTGCTGTCAAGTTCTCTCATTTAAGGACAGTTATTATTTATCTTGAGAACACAGATGTAATAAGTGGCATCTTTTGGCTATAGAAAGGAGTAAAGTTTTATTCTGTCATTGAAATCTCATTAGCAGATTACCTATGATGTACATAATAGTCTGATTTAGGGCTTGCTCAAAGATAATAC
Source organism: Arctocebus calabarensis (assembly GCA_963573935.1). NCBI lineage: Eukaryota > Metazoa > Chordata > Mammalia > Primates > Lorisidae > Arctocebus > Arctocebus calabarensis. Next base: position 23,276 of record CAUYON010144950.1, read on the forward strand.
TGGTTTCTTTCTTTCCTATGTTTATGGAAAGATGTTCTGGGTTGGCAGGAATGTTATTTTAAATTTTCCTCAGCAGGGAAAATGAATACATACACACAAACAGTCACACAAATAATGTACATTAATTTCTTAAATGAGATTTTTGACCACTCAAGAAGCCAAGTGCTAACAGTTTTTACAATGAAGTTGCAGGGTTCAGGTCTTGTCAGTAAGAAAATTATTTTCTTTTACCATCAGCAGACATTGCTCATACCACACACTTGCTTAGTACATAGTAATAGTCTAAAATAAAAAATATAAATTGAATTAAAACAGCTAACATATGCATATGTTAGCAAACTATTACATATTAGCAGGGAGAATAATAAGCATATTTCAAGATAAGCACATTATTTGTGCCGAATACTATGGAAAAATTCTCATGAATGGATAGGTAAAGAAAGAATGGCAAACCAGGCATGATGGCAAACACCTATAATCTTAGCACTTTGGGAGGATGAGCTGGAAGGATTGCTCAAGTCCAGTTTGGGATCAACCTGGGAAATATAATGAGACCCCCCCTATGTGTCACCAATTTCAATTTTAGCAAAGTGAAAGCCATTTCAGAAGTAAATGTATTGTTTTAAGGCACTGAATTCGAGGTACATGTAATTTGTTACAGCAGAAATAGAAAGCAAATACAGAGTGTTTGCTGAATATCATCTATGTACTCTTTCAACAGTCTTCTCTCTTCATTGTAAGATTCTGTCCAGCAATCAACACCTCACTTTCCCTTCATCCCTCATTGGGATCAGTAAATTGGAGAATGGCAGCTTGAGATTCTGACAATGAGAGGTGAGTACATTTGAAGTGTTTATTCCATGAGCTCCTTCTTATTGGTTCTGCATGTACAGGACGTATTCCTGCCCAGAACGTCACAACTCTTCCTTGGCTGTCTGGTCTTCATACCTTTATGGATTTTGTTTACTGTTCTTTATTTGCCTCTTCATGGATAAGGGTGCAAAGATCTTCCTGTTGTGAATATGTTTATTCTTTAGGTGGTTTCCCTATACCCTGCTTAAAACATTACAAATAGTCCCTTTATTAAACAGAGTTGGGTATGTGTTTACTGCAGGACACCTGGTTATATAGTAAAATAGTTGCATTACTGAATGAAATATCTGAATGTGACATGATAATAGAAAAGCTCAACCTTGAAATTTCTTATTCCTTGTTCTATAGAAATACTACATTGTACTGAGAAAGAAAAAAAAATACTGTCATCAGCTCTTTATTTGTGGTTAGATTGATTCAGAAGTAAAAACAACACTAAAGATATTTTTGTAAGTTAGCCATTAAATATGTTGACAAATTTCATCTTGGGTGTATCAATTTATAAATCAAACATTTTTAATAACATATGCTACAATAAAAGGATAACCTTTGTAAATTGTAGTTTCAGACAATTTACTATGCAATAATACTTCTAAGAACACACACATTTTCAGTTTATAGTTTCTTCATGTCCATAATTAATTAGGAGCAAAATTAGACTCATATTAACAGGTCTGACAATTAAGTTTGTGAATTTGCCACCATGCACTGTATTGGCAACACTATATAAACAACTTGACTTGAATATAATAAATTAATTGCTTGTTTTTCTTTTCTTTTTTTTTTTTTTTTTGGTAAAGACAGAGTCTCACTCTATCTTTGGTAGAGTGCTGTGGCGTCACACAGCTCACAGCAACCTCCAGCTCTTGGGCTTAGCGATTCTGTTGCCTCAGCCTCCCGAGTAGCTGGGACTACAGGTGCCCACCACAATTCCTGGCTCTTTTTCTGTTTTGGCAGTTCAGCCGAGGCCAGGTTTGAACTCGCCACCTTCGGTATATGGGGCTGGTGCCCTACTCCATGAGCCTTTTTAAGGAAAAAGTAATTTAAATACTTAGGCAAACAATACAAAACAGTTGTTTATGGTAAGCAAAGGGAATAGAAGAGTGAAAGGGAAAAGCATATGCAATTACATGTACAATATACAGTTAATAGCATTTCAAGAGTAACTCTAATTTCCTTTTCACTATTTTTAATATAACATACCTATGGCATAAAAAGAAACTAAATGTTACAATAGAAAAACTAGTGTTAACAACTGTGGCAGAGAAACTAGTATTAATAACAGTGTCAAATAAGCAATATTTATTTCTCTTTACTGACTTATTTTGAACAGAGGAGATTTAGATTAATAGAACTTTAAAAATAATGATAACTAATAATTAAAAAAGGTAAAAATTATAAATGTTATTTCTTACCATGTTGAAGCTTAAATTATTAAAATAAAGATGAATTTTAAAATGACTTAATACCCGTGTTACAAATTACATAATCTACAATACAATAATGAAAACACTAAATGTTAAAGACCGAATTTACTGTATGCAATTTAGAAAGTGGTCAGTCTTATATTTTTCATGTTTTTCAAATTTAATAATCTAACAGTGCTAACACAGATATTGTACCTATAGTCAATCCAAACATTTAATTCAACTGTCTTGGTAAAATGTCAAATATTTAAATTAACATTTAAAGAAGTATACCACAAAAACAAATGAAATGTTATAGCTCATTAAAATATATTAATCATTAATGAACTCATTCCAGGTTGTTACATATAGATGATATTATACAATTTTCATAAATGATTAATGGCTTTTCATTTTCCTTACAAATATAATTAAAAGTAAAGACAATGTCAGTGATATACAATTCTCTGTGGTGGATTTACTTAAGGCGCTCTATCAATAGATTCCATTATTTTGTATTTATTTTTCTTTTTTTGAGAGAGTCTCACTATGTCATCCTCAGTAGAGTGCTGTGGCATCACAGCTCACAGCAACCTCAAACTCTTGGGCTTAAGCAATTCTCTTGTCTCAGCCTCCCAAATAGTTGGGACTACAGGCACCCACCACAATGCCCAGTTATTTTTTTCATTGTAGTTGTCATTGTTGTTTGGCAAGCCTGGACTGGAATCGAACCCACCAGCTCTGATATATGTGGCTGGTGCCCTAGCCACTGAGCTACAAGTTCAGAGCCAATATATTGCCAGGAACCAGCCTAGCCAAGTTCTTAGAAAACCCAGGAGTAGACCGGCGTGGGATAGAAAAAAGAGACACAGAAAATAATGGGACCAGGAGGACCTTTCCTCAATAGGAAAAGGCAACCTCAGCTTTATTGCACAGTAATATACAGTTGCTTGAAGGCACGATTTTGTCATAATTGCATAACTTGATTAGAAGCAGCCTAAGAGCAGAATAGCATTCTCAGCAGTCTGAGATGACCAAAAGGGCATGTCTCCATTCTAATCTGGTTCAACCATAACAGCAAACAGCTGGGGCCAGTTTGCATTTGGTCCTTGACTCACATGCAGTTCCTCAAAACTGGGGGACCTTACCTCCCAGAAGGTTGGCTCCCAACAATAGATTCTATTATTAAAATTATACATTTAGATTTTTTCACACACACACACACAAGATAAAAGTGGAAGTCTGGATAAATCATCTCTCAAAGATTTTGTTCCCTTAATCATTTTATTAGGTCTGTCTCGATGTTTCCTGGTCCTCAGTTCCCATTATCAGGACAGAGTACTGGTACCAAGGCCACCTGTGATGGGAGTGATTACAAACACAAAGCAATCTCATACACATTGCATTTATTGCAAAGTACCTCTGAGAGGGAGAAGAGGGGTCATTCTCTGCAAGTGGAGAAAGATCCCATCTGTATATCTTTTCCATGTTCACTAGTTTGTCCTGCCTTTCTCCTGGATGGGGTTGGTTGCTGTTTCCCACCTTTGGATGATTGACGGGTTGGAGTTACCTAACAGGTTACAAAACGTGCTGAGGTTATATAACACTTTCATTTCTATGCATGCATCTTCCTACAATCCTTCAGGAAATAAACCCCTGGGTCAAAAATATAATACTGATTAGGTAGTAATAGGCCTCAAGTCAGTTAAGGTCACTGGTAGTTCCTTACTACTCTTGCTACAACAGGGAAGTTTCTAACCACAAAGGTCTGATACTGTGATTCCCTTCCTGCATTCTGATGGCTTCTGGCTCTCCCTCTACTTTTTGTAAGCCTTTTTCTCTGCTTAACAATTTCACATATTTATACATAGGCAATAATTCCTTTATGTTGCGCATCATGAATAATTTCCTGTTTCAATCAATAGCTCTGATCTTCTTTTCTTTTTTCTTTTTTACACAGAGCCTCAAGCTGTCACCCTGGATAGAGTGCTGTGACATCACAGCTCACAACAACCTCCAATTCCTGGGCTAAAGTGAATCTCTTGCCTCCACCTCCCAAGTAGCTGGGACTACAGGCACCTGCCACAATGCCTGGACATTTTCTGGTTGCAGCTGTTATTGTTGTTTGGCAGGCTCAGGCTGGATTTGAACCCGCTAGCTCAGGTATACGTGGCTGGCGCCTTAGCCCGTTGAGCCACAGGCACCGAGCCAATAGCTCTGATCTTGATCCTCACTGCCTACACAGTACCTCCATTTAGATTTCCAAGTGGGGCTCAAGTCTTACAAATCTAAAAAGATAAAGTCTTGATTCCTTTAAACACTTCTCACCTTGCAACTCTCTATATCTGCTCTTCCTATTTCCTGGTCTTAGCCGATGGTGCCATCATTCACCTAATAACTTTTAAATAAAAAGTGCCCTTAAATTCTTTCTTTTTCATACCCTGGAAATAAATCATCCATCAGTAGTACCACCACCTAATTATATTCTAAATTCGGCTATTCCTCCCTTACCACTATCACCTACGGGAGAGTGTAATGTTGAAACCTTTAACATTTTGAAATATTATAACCACCCATGTTATTTTCTTATGTCCACTCTGGTCCTTCTTCAATTTCATTGTCTAAAAAGTAGCTAGATATTTCTATTCCAACCATAAATTGGAATACGTATATTACTATCTTGTTGAAAACCTTCATTGGTTGGATATATTAATTAAGACAGCATCCAAATTATTTAGCATGATAGCACAAGAAAGTAATTGTAATCAATAATTGGTTGGGGTATAATTTAAAATAACTAAAAGAGTTGAATTGGAATTAACACAAAGAAGTGGTAAGTGCTTGAAGTCATGAAGAACTCAATTATTGTGATTTGATTAATTTACATTGTATAAAAACACCACACACACCGTATAAAAATATACAACTATTAAACAATCATAATAATTAAAGAAAATCAATTGAAAAAATTATTTAGCGTGTCCTAAAAGAACCAATTTGTCCACTTGTTACCTTTAGAAAACAACAACAGCAACAACAACAAAATCAGTATTTTTCCTGTTTCATTATGCTTTCCACACAGTGGTCTTTACTCTTGCTCTCAGGTCACCCAGTGTTCCTCCTCCTTAACATTCTAAGTACTTGTTTCTTATGTTTGGAACTTGCTCTCCTGGATCTACAATATTCTGTCTCAATTACTGTTGATAATTTACATTACATAAGTAAATACTTCTATACATGATTTTAGTGCAGTCTGATTTGTATCTTCCTCAGAGTGTTGAGACAAGAGAAATGGATTTTACGATCAGCTCTTTTTAACCAAGCAAAACTTCTATCATTTTAAAGCAGAAAGTTTTATTTTCCACTTGCTTTATGCCAACTGAAGTTCTTGTACAAGTTTATTAGCTTCATTTTTCTATACTCCGTCAAGTAATGAGACTCAAATAACTATGTAAATTCATTAATCTCATAAAGCAATTAGTGTAAAACCCAATGACTGTGAATTATTTCAAAATGAATCAGTTACAACATAAGATTTAATTTCATGATAACCCTCATTTATTTACAAAATATGATAATTTCAATTAAGTAAACGAAAAGATGTAATATATTACACAGAGCGGCCAAAAGCTTGTTCGTTTTTTGTACAAGTGCCTTCTATGACCTGTGGCTAAGTGACTTAATGTATAGAAGACCTTTACTACCCTGGCAGCTAGTAAGACATCAAGAAATGTGCATTCCTCCTTCATTTCCCCACTGTAGACAGACAATATGGCTGCTCAGAATGAATTAAAATTCCTTTGCCATGTATTCTAGGGAGGTCTCATCACAGCAAACTCTTGAGAAAAAAAAAAAACAAAGTGTTTCTAGGTAATTCCAAATGTCTCTAGTGGACATAATTGTCCCTGTTTGAGACTACTGTTCAAGAGCTAAGGTAAGTTATTTCTGTGGTATGACTTTTTAAAGATCTCAGTTAAATGCCTAATGTGTTCCACTCTGATTGATTAGATTTCTAATTTCCCCCAAATGTATCTATCGTCTGTCATCTTCACTCTGCTCACAGGCTGTCAGTAGAGATTTTTCATTGAAAATCCATAGGCCTGTGCGTACGCAGCTTAGCATTGATTCAGTGAAAGACTTGAGATTCCCATTCAGACTTCTTGAGCTCTTTCCTGGTTTTCAGTTTCACTTTCTACAATACCCAGTCCTCATCAATCCTGAACATGTACCTCTGTTTCTCTCTGATGTAACACTGCTGCTTTCTAATTTGTCTGTATTTTCCTATCATGTGAATTGGAAATTGTCTCTAGACAGAAATCTGGAGTGTGAAGCTTACCCCACTCATTTCCCTTCTTCAAGAATCATAGTCCTATACTCAATGTCCTTGAGTGTTTAAACATGGCTTGTATATTCTCCAGTTTTAGTTTGCAGCATAAAGTATTAGTATTTTATATTAGTGAGGCTAATACACATTACTTTATCATAGTGTGAAACAGACTGATACATAACTTCAAATAATGCCATTTATTTTTCAAAAAAACTGAAAAACATTACATTTTTCATCTCATTTATTCTCTCATCTACTATTTCCAGCCAAATTTCATACTATCAAAAAGAGTAGCTTAACTCAAATATAAAACTTGGAAGCATTCCCCCTAAGACCTGGAAAAAGACCAGGCTGCTCTCTATCATCACTTTTAGTCAATAAAGCAATCAAGGAAGTCTGGATGTCTTAGCCAGAGAAATCAAGAGAAAGCAGTAAAAGGCATCCATATTTGGAAAGAAGTTAAATTATTTCTGTTTGTTGATGATAAGATCTTACATTGATAAAACCCTAAAGACTCCACCAAAAGAACTCTAGATTTGATAAGTGAATTCAGTAAAATTTTGGAACATAAAAACAACATGCAAAACCAGCAGCACATCTATATATAAATAACAATCAAAGAACCAAATCAAAAACTCAATACCATTTTTGATAGCTTAAAAATAAACCAAGAAACAAAAAAACCCAAACCAATTAAGAATATCTTTAACCTAAGAGATGAATTATATCTATAAAACTGATAAACCTAAGAGGTGAATTATATCTATAAAACTGATAAAACTGATAAAATTGCTTGTTTTCATAAACAAATGTGAAAACTTTCTATGCTCATGGATTGGAAAAATCAATATGGCTAAAATAACCATGCCTCCCAAAGCAGTCTATAAAGTCAATGCAATTCCTTTCAAAACAATAAATCATTTTTTAAAATACCAGAAAAAACTATTTTATAATTCATATGGAACAAAAAAGAAGTCTGAATAACCAAAGGAATCTTAAGCAAAAAAAAAAAAAAAAAGAAAGAAAAGAAAAGAAAAAGAGCAAAAACCACCCAAAACCAAACTAGGTACATCACATTGCCTAACTTTAAATTATACTATAAGACTATAATGACAAAAATGGTATGGTACTGATAAAAAGACTCATAGATCAATGGAACAGAATTAAAAAAAACAAAAATAAAGCCCCATACCAACAAGCAACTGATCTTTGACAAAGTTGACAAAAACATACACTGTAAAAAGGACACCCTACTCATGAATGATGTTGGGAAAATAGGATTGTCATATGCAGAAAAATGAAACTAGAACTATATCTACCACATATCCAAAAGTTAACTAAAGATTGATTAAAGACTTAAATGTAATGCATAAAACAATAACAATTCGAGTAGGAAAACTAGGAAAAAGTATTATAGACATTCGCCCAGGCAAAGAATTTATGACTAAATACCAAAAAGTAAAGCAACAAAAACAAAAATAGAAAAATGGGACTGAACCTAAAAATCTTCTACATAGCAAAAGAAATTGTCAACAAAGTGAAGAGATAACATAAATGATGGAGAGGAAATATTTACAAGCTATTCATTTGACAAAATTCTCGTTTCCAGAATCTACAAAGAACTCAACAACAGCAGCAAAGCATGGGATTTAATAACCCTTTTAGCTGGGTTAAATTAAGAGGTTAATAACCCTTTTAACTGGGTTACTCAACACTTAAATTATGTTGATTAAAAAAAACAGTAAACAGGGCCAGGAGCTGTGGCTGAAGCCTGTAATCCTAGCACTCTGGGAGGCCGAGGCAGGTGCATTGCCTGAGCTCACCGGTTCCAGCCTGACGCAGAGAGAGATCTCATCTCTAAAAATAGCTGGGTGTTGTGGTAGGCTCCTGTAGTCCCAGCTACTTGGGAGGCTGAGGCAAGAGAATCGTGTAAGCCCACGAGTTTGTGGTTGCTGTGAGTTATGACACTGTTGCTCTCTACTGAGGGTGACAAAGTGAGTCTCTGTCTCCAAAAATAAAAATAAACCCTTTAAAAATGTGCAAAGTGCAGAGGACATGAGCAGACATTTTTCAAAAGACATACAAATAGATAAAAAAGCATTTGAATAAATGTTCACATTTTCTAATCATCAGAAAAATGCAAATTAAAAGCACAATGAGATACCACCTTACACCAATCAAAATGTCTATTATTTGAAAGGCAGAAAACTAACATATGTTGCTGAAGGTTCACAGAAAAAGAAAGGCATATGCACTGTTGGTCAGAATATAAATTAGAACAATCTCTATGAAAAACAGTACTGAGATTTCTCAGAAAACTAAAAATAGAATTAATATTCAGTACAACAATTCCAATACTATTTATCTGCCCAACAGGGGAAAAAAAATGAAAAGAAATCATCATATCAGGATGATATCTGTACTTATGCTTATAGCAACACTGTTTACAGTAATAAAGATAGGGAATCAACCTAAGTGTCCAACAATACATGATTGGATAAAGAAAATATATCTATATATAGACACAGACACACAATTGATTTATTCAGCCATAAAAATAAGAAATCATGTCTATAGAAGCAGCATGCGTGGAACTGGAAGCCAATATCTTAAGAAAAATAACTCAGAAATAGAAAATCAAAGTCAAATATTGCATGTTCTCACTTCTAAGTGGGAATTACAGCAAGAAAAAAAATTCATAACTTCCTTGGTAAAACTTGTCAAGAGTGGAGGTGAAATTAGGAACATTTTGATCCAGGACCATGGAGATATTTTCATGAATAAAATGGCTTAGTACAAAGGTTAAACATTTTTCTGAGTGGAGACAAACTGTCATTGATGAAGACACCAAGGGTGGCAGGTTCCAACCTGCCCTGGCCAGCTAAAACAACAATGACAATTGCAAAAACAAACTATCCGGTGTTGTGGCAGGTGCCTGTTGTCTCAGCTACTTGGGAAAGCTGTCAGGAAAAATATTAGAAATGATCCTTGTCTATAAAACTTCGAGGCTTTGTTCAACAAACAAATGTACTTGGAGGTTCTCTTTTGCATGTTAGTATAGGAAGGAAGGAGATGAAAAACTAATTGTCTACATTGTCTTGGCATGTTTCAGGATTCACATGATCTTATAGAAAATAGAGTTTTTTTTAATATATGTGACCACATATGAAACATAACTTGCTTATTTTTTTTCAGTAACACTTTTATGTACGTTTCTGAAAAGATAATATGTATGTTCCAAACTCTGAGAAACGGTGTGAAGTAAAATATTACCCTCTCCTCTGTGCCCAGGCAGCATTCAACCTAGAAGCAACTGCTTTTTGTTTAATTTTTCCTATTCATACAGTCTGCACATATTGTTTTTTGTGGACTAATTTATCTTTTTCTCATTGTTTTGTAGAAGTTCATTATGTATTTTGAATACTTATCTTTTGTTCTCTGCATAACAAATTAACTTCTACCATGTGGGTTGTCTTCACTTTTGTTTGTATCTTTTAGGAAACCAAATTTTAAAATTAAAAATATTTTTAAAAAAAAGAGTTTAGGGAAGCCAGTAAGAAACAAATTGACCAAACATTGCAAAATTCATAGAATTATGTTAAAATCATCAGCCGAGTATGAAAAGTGTAGAAGATCAAGTGAACATCAATAAAGAAATGATTAGGAAAATCTTAACTGAAAATCTTGGCCAAAAAGTCATGCCTCTTCTATCACAACAATACACCTCTCACATGACGTTATCTGTGAGGGAGTTTTTAGCCAATAAACAACTATATTGGGAAAACATTCCTACTCTCCTGATCTGAGCCCCAGTGACTTTTTTCTTTATCTGAAGATAAAGGAAATATTGAAAGGAAGACATTTAATGACATTTAGGACATCAAGGATATATTACTTCACATTGGATCACCATTTCAGAAAAACAATTAAAAAATGGCTTTGTAGGGTAGAATAAGTGCTGGCATTGGTGCAAAGCTTCCCCTGGGGAGTACTTTGAAGATTACCATAGTGAAATTCAACAATGAGGAATATTGCACTTTTTCCAAGATGAGTTTGTAAACTCATAGTGTATATGCATAAACATGGAGATTGAAATAATAGACATTGGAAACTCAGAAGGGTAGAAAAGTGGGAGGAGTGTGAAAATTAGAAATTACTTCATGAGGACAACATACATTGTTTGGATGACAGCTACATTAACAAATCAGACTTCATAGCTATGCTGTATATCCTCACGACAAAGCTGCACTTATAGCTCCTAATTCTATAAAAATTGAAAGGAAAAATGGGAAGCACAAATAACTTTTCCAGAAATAAAGAAATACGATTTTTATTTTTTTGTATAAATATGTATCAGATGTAAAAAACCTAGAAATAATTAGTACCAAAATCTACAGCTATCAATGAAATACCAATTATAAGTTTACACAGAATTTATTATAAAAAGGTACTTATGTCGCTTGTGAATAACATTTGTTTTTCCTCCTTCAATTTTATAAATTTTGTCTTTTATATTTGTAAATTAGTAAAACATCCAAACAGTGTGAAATAGAGATGATGTTATGGAGCATTCTCATCTCCTTCATAATTCTAGAAGAAAAAATTTCAATAAATCAAATTTAAAGATGATTATTAGTTATATCAATTTGATAAATATATTAATAATATTTAAATATACTATATATTTGTTGACTTTTGTATATTCAGTCTATTAGTCATACTGCACATTTTTCTAGTTTCCTTCGCAGTTCTGTGAATTTCTCCTTAAATATCAGAAACTATGCTATAATATAAGGTTCACACAAAAACAAACTTTAAAAAATCCTCATTATTAGATTTCTATTATTTAAAAATTCTCACTGTTCCTTATCTATTTTTTTTATACTCTGATTTTTTTTATTTTACTTCTAGAGTATCCCAACACATTTATTTAATGCTAAATTCACCTTATATCATTATGCCTTTTTTACTTTGAAATTTCAATGTATCTTGCATGATCTAGGACCCTTCAATTTGAGTAGGATGTCCTGATTCTTATATGTAATTTTGATCAGACTGTGTTGACTATTGAGTCTATCATAAGTTAATATAGAAGTGATGGTCAGAGGTTTACAATGATGCTGTAAAGTTTTCTATCAAAAGAAGATAACAACAAAACATGCATTGTAAATAATAGATAAAGGGCAAAGTGTAGGACTTGGTGCTTTAAAATAAAGGAAAGAGTAAATTTCAGAAACATATCAAAGAATCAGAGCTTGTTACTTTGTCCAAGATGTAAATTTAATATAAGGAATGTAGAGAACCAAAGTTGTAAAGAAGGACATTGTTGTAAGGAAGGATATTATAAACAGGTAGATAGACCTAAAGAAGAACTAGAAAGTACAAGGCTGTTTAATAAAAATGTAAAAAGTAAAGGTGGCTTTGGTTTAAATCAGAAACTTCTCTTTAGAAAATGCAAGAAATCAGGAGGATAAAGGAATATACCTTCTTTATCAATTCATTGCCTAAAAAAAATAAGTGAAAAGTACAACTAGGCTATATCCATTGTGGATAAAATAGTTTCAGTGGGGATAACATAGGTGATAAGAGATTTACTGTGATTAAAAATATTGTTTTAAAAACATAAGAATTAAAAATAAAATGGATGTCTATATAAAGAGTATTAATATATTAAGCTCTAAAAAGAGATTTAGGTATTTACTTAATTTTTCATTTGTTATTCAAATTATTTGTTCAATAGAAGGGTACAATCATATGCTCTCTAAGGTTATAAAAGCATAAATCTTATAAAAAATACGTATACAATATTTCAGGTTTATGTGAGGGTACAAGCAACTAGGTTACAATATTTGCGTATGTTAGGTAGAATCCCTCCTGTAGTTGTATCCCACAGCCAAAAGGTGTGATAATACCCTTACATTTTGTTCTTTAAGTGGGAGCACACCAATCTCCTCTCTTCCCCCTCTTCCCTCCCCTTCTTCCCCCTCCCCCCAATTTTAATTGAACTGAGTTTTTATCTTATGTGGACATGTATTGGATCATCTACTGGCTTCATATTAGTATTGATTACATTGGATATTTGGTTTTCCATTCTTGTGACATTTTATTAAGAAGAATGTGTTTCATTCCATCCAGGTTAATACAAATGGTATAAAGTCTCCATCTTTTTTAGTGACTGCATATACCACAGTATGTTAATTCATTCCCGAATTAATGGGCAGTTAGATTCCTTCTGCATCCTGGCAATTGTAAATTGAGCTACAATAAACAATCTAGTGTAAATGTCCTCATGATAAAATTATTTTTTTTCTAGGTAGATGCCTACTAATGAGTTGCAGAATCAAATGGATGCTCTAATTAGAGGTTTTTGAGGATACTCCATACTTCTTTCAAAAGAGGCTGTATTAGTCTGCAGTTCCAATAACATTGCAAAAGTGATCCACTCTCTCCACATCCACATTGTAGCATCTGCAACTTTGGGACTTTGTGATGTGGTCTACTCTCACTGGGATTAGGTGACATCTCAGGGTGGTTTTGATTTACATTTCTGTGATGATTAAGGACCTTGAGCACTTTTTCATATGTTTATTAGACACAGAAGGTTCTGTTCATGTCTTCTTCCCAATGATAGATTGGATTGTTTGTTCTTATTTTGTTGATTAACTTGAATTCTCTGTAGATTCTAGTTATCAATCCTTTGCCAGATGTATAATATTCAAAATGTTTTCCCATTCTGAAGGTTATCTATTTTGTTTTATTGTTGTGTCCTTAGCTGAGCATAACTTTTCAGTTAAATTAAGTCTTATTTGTTTACTTTTATTGTTGTTGCTATTGCCATGGAAGTCGTCTTCATAAAATCTTTCCCCGTGCCAACATTCTTAAGAGTTTTCCCTATACTATTTTCTAGGGTTTTAATTATTTCATGTCTTAGGTTTAAACTTTTTATTCATCTTGAGTCAATTCTTACAAGTGTGGACCCAGTTTCAGTCTTTTACATGTGGTTATCCAGTTCTGTCAGTGCCATTTATTGAATAGGGATTCTTTCCCCACTGTCTGATTTTGTTTGGTATATCAAAGATCAGATCTCATCTCTTTGTTTTCTATTCAGTACCATATGTCTATGTTACTTTTTGTGCAAATACCATGTTGTTTTGGTCACTGTGGACTTGTAATATAACCCAATTATGGTAGAATGATGCCTCCACTTTTGTTTTTAATATTAACAATTACCTTGGGAATATGAATTTTTTCTAGTTCCATTCAAAGTGAATAACTATTTTTTTCAGTTCTCAAAAGTGTAATGTTGGCATTGAAGATTGCATTGAATCTTTAGATTGCTTTGGGTGGTATAGACATTTTAGCAATGTTGATTCTTCCCAGACATGAGCATGGTATTGGCTAGAACTTCCAGCACTGTGTTGAATAGTAGTGGTGATAGAGGTCATCCTAGTCTGGTTTCAGTTCTCAATGAAAAAGCTTTTGGTTTTATACCATTACATCTTTAGCATGATGTTAGCAGCGGGATTTGGTAGATGGCTTTAATCTAGTCAAGAAATGTGTGCCCCATATGCCTATATTTCTAAGTGTTCTTATAGAAAATGATGCTGAAATTTATCAGCTACATTTTCTGAATATATCAAAAGGATTACATGGTCTTCTTTTTTTTTTGCTTCTATTAATATTCTGAATTACATTTATGAATTTGCATATTTTAAAACAGCCTTGTATCCTTGGGATGAAACCTACTTGATTGACTTTTTAATGTGTAACTATAACCTATTAGCCAAAATTTTTGCCAAGGATGTGGAAGTACTTAAGGGAAGAGTCATGTCTTGATATGCATGTATTGCTAATAATAATGATTTTATAAACTTAAAACCAATATACAAGTATGAGGCATAAGAAGGCTAGGAATTGAATTAAGAAAATGATTGCAGAAAATGGACAAAGGAAAACAGAAACTGGAAAAAAGTGGATGTGAAAAATCCTGAGCCCAGTGCAAAATGCCCTGGAGGCCAGGCACCTTTAAAACTGAAAAGGCAGCTTGCTGAAACTTCACTGCTCCCCCAGTGTGACTCCTCAGCATGGAGGTTGCTAAGCAGGTAACACTTGCCCAGAGGGGTGCAGTTATAGAGGAAGTGCATTTGTAAAGTTATACAGAATGTTTAAACTTTGATAAACACAGCAAGATTTGCTCTAGACCAGATAAAGAGATAAAATATCTCTTTGTGTCTGTCACCTTGGTATGACCAGAAGTGTCTGTCTGTCTGTCTGCCTGAGCAACAAGCTTCTTGAGTATTGTCATGTCTATAATTTGTGTACCAGCTTAATTAGCGTCTTCTCTGACATCCTGCTCTTGGACTGTTTTTGCTGGTCTGTACTCTGTCTGTGTTAAAGATCATAAGTATCTTAAGGCAATAAAAATAAAAAGTAAATCCATCCAATTAATGTAGTTAGTTAAAGAAATAGTTTAGTTAGAAAAATGCAAGCATAGCAAAACCATAGCAGTATTGTTTGTCTTTCCCTCATAAGATTTATTATTAAAATAATGGCGTATGAAATAAAAATGGAGTTAGCCCGGGACAAGACACTGCATGTATGTTAGGCATCACAAAGAAAGATGGGCAGTCTCCTGGCTCAGCTTGACTCTTAAAACTTTCTCTTTGTCTCTTGAAATTTTCATTTTCTTCATCCCTGGGAGGGAACCCACGGTGTAGGTGGGGCTGGTATCCAGTAGATTTTATTGAGTTCTTGTGCAACCATTTTGATTAGTGATGTTGGTCTCCTTCTCAGTTTTCCTGATTTGGGTATCAGGGTGATGTTTGCTTCATAGAACGTGTTGGGGAATGTTCTTTCCTTCTCAATTTTTTAGAATAGTTTCTGCAGTATAGACACAAGTTTGTATTTGAGGATATACAGAATTCTGGTGTGATATCATCTAGTCTAGAGATTTTTTTGGGAAACTTTTTGATTTTTTCTTCAATCTCAGTGCTTGGTATTGGTCTGTTCAGAGATCTATTTCTTCCTGTTTAAGTGTAGAGAGATGATGTGATTGTAGGTATTACACCATTTCTTTCACATTGTCAAACTTCTGGGCAGAAAGTTGCTTGGAGTAGTCAGAGATAATCTCTTGTGTCTCTGTGGTATTGGCTGTTATTTCCCCTTTTTTGTTTCTAATTAAGGTTATTGGAGATTTTACTTTTAAGTTTCTAGTTAATCCAGCCAAAGGTTTACCCATTTCATTTATTTATTGAAGAACTAAGTTTTTGTTTCTTTGATTTTATGAATGATTCTTTTGTTTTCGATTTCATTTATTTCTGATTTAATTTGTATTATTTTCTTCTGTTAAGTTTGAAATTGGATTGTTCTTCCATTTCCTTAAAATGATTCATTAGGTTGTTGTTGTGCTCTTTTCCTTTTCTTTTCTTTCTTTCTTTCTTTCTTTTTTTATATAGGAATCTAATGAAATAAATTACCCTTTTAGGACTGCCTTTGCATTATCCCACAGGTTTTGGTAATTTGTAGCTTCATAGTTGTTATATATGAGGAATTAATAATTTCTTTCTTTATACCTCTTTCTTTATACAGCTGTCCCTCAACATAAAATCATTTAATTCTATGCCTGTGTAAAGTTGTGTGGGGAGAAAAGATGTTTTTGGAGTTTGGTTTCAACTTTATTGCCTTGTGATCTGAGAAGATACATAGTATAATTTCAATTCTATCTCTTTTTTTTTTTTTTTTTGAGGTTGGATGTGTGTCCTAGGATATGGTCTAATTTGGAGAATGTTTCATGGGCTGAAGAGAAGAACACTTATTTCACATCATTAAAATGGTATGTTCTGTTGATATACTCTTTGTCCTGGGATTGCATTTAGATCGTTTGTATTGTAGTTTAGTTTATGTTTAGAGAATCTGCCCTGTTCTTCCAGAGAGGTGTTAAAGGACCTAGCTATTATGGTGTTATGGGATATCATATGGCTCAGACCATTTAAAGTCTGTGTTATACATCTCAGAGTATTTATGCTGGGTGTGTATATATATGTACACCCAACATATATATATGTTGTATATATATATGTATACATATATATACACACCTAACATATATATATATATATTTGTATACATATATATACACACCTAACATATATATATATATTTTAAGGGGAAAGCGTGAACACAGTCCCCCACTAGCAGAAATTATGCTGTCGAGTTTCCCACATTTGGAGTAATCTCAGGGGTCATCACCTCCAGAATGCAATGGATAAGCCTCGCCCTGAGAAAACCACCTTTGTGATCAGGGTCTCTCCCTTGCAGGTAAGTATGGGTGCATAAATATTTAGAATTGAAATGTCCTCATGTTTTGTTCCCTTGAAAAACCACTATGAAGTAACTATATCTTTCTTTTCCACTGGCATCAAAAAATAAGTTGTCACCCCTCCTTTGTTCTGATTTCCATTTTTCTGAAATATTGTTTTCCAATGCTTCGCCCTGAGTCTTGCTACCCTTTGTGGTTAGGTGTGTTTCCAAAAGACAGCTTATATATGGCTTATTCTTTTGTATCCAATCAGCCAGTCTGTGCCCCTTCAGTGGAGAACTCGAATTACTTGTGGTTAGGGTTGTTTTTGTGGAGATAGCATAGATAGCTTGTTCTTTTTTATCCAATCAGCCAGCCTGTGACTGATCAAGCCATTTACATTATTGAGAGAATTTATAAGTGTGGTGGAGTTCTAGTCATCGTATTTTGTAAAGGTCCTTTGCTTATTTTTATCCTTTGTGCCATCGTGGACACTAGGTTTTGTCATTTAGTTTGTGAATGTTTAATTGTTAATGGTCCATTGTGATGTTCGATGTGAAGAATAGATTTAAGTACTTAATGTAGAGTTGTTCTTATTTCTTGTATCCTAGGACACAAGAAAGTATGGAAATTTTGGTAAATTTCCACAATGTTTGCTTGTCAGTAAAAGATTTGTTTCTCCAGCAATTTTGAAGCTTATTTTTGCAGGATATAAAAATCTGTACTGAAAATTGTTTAAGAAGGTTAAAGGTAGCTGACTATTCTCTTCAGTCTTGAAATATTTCAAATGAAAACTCTGTTATCACTCTGATTTATCTACCTCCATAAGACAATTGATGCTAACTCCTTGCTGCTTGCAGAATTTTCTCTTTCTTCTTGATTTTGGACAGGTTCATACAAAGTGTCTTTGTGATGCTTTATTCCTGTTGAGATGACACAGGGTTTGATGTGCCTACCAAAGGCATGTTTTGGAATTTTCAGTGACACTTGGGAAGTTTTCATGTTTTGAGGTTGGATGTGTGTCCTAGGATATGGTCAAATTAGACCATAATTTGACCATATACTCCTTTGACCTATCCTCCAATAGGGCTTCCATTCCTTTGAGATGTTCTTCCCCTTCAAGGATCTCTATAATTCAAATAGAATTATGGATGCTTCATGAAATTCCATAATTCTCAGAGGATTCTGCTTCCTTTCTCTTCTTTTCTGCCTTTTTAAATACCTGGGTTAGCTCAGGAGTTTTATCCTCTAATGTGGTTTTTTCTTCCCCATGGTCTAATCTGATATTGATTATTTGCATTGAATCTTTAAGTTCCCTGATTGACTCCTGATTGATTCCCTGATTTAGCTCTGCCATATTTTTTCTATATTCTTCATATTTTTCACCCATTTTTTGGTTCTGTTTTTCCACTTTCTCATCAAGTCCTTTTTTTTTTTTTTGCTATCTATATTTTAAATTTCCTTCCTGATATTTACATTAAATCTTTAGGATGGAATCTTCTGCAGTTGATACCTCATGATCCCTTAGAGGGGTTGTTCAGTTCTGGGTTTTGTCTGTTCTGGGATTTTATGTTGCAAGAATTTTCTTCTGGTTGTTCCTCATGTGTGTTATCTTCTTGGTCACTTCCTTCCCCTACTTTTTCTTCTCACTGCTTCTTTCACATTAAATTAACTTGTCTCTAAGGTGTTAAAGTGGCCTTTAAGTATAAGGCCTAAAGAAAGATGGATAAAAAATAAGTAGGGATAAAGGAAAGAAAAAGATACAGGAAAAAAAAAAGAAGGGGGTGAGAGGAAAGAGTTAAAGAAAAGGAAAGAAGAAGGACAGAAAGAGGGAAGTGGAGCAACAAGAGAAATTATGATCTTCAACACAGTGCTTTAACTCATACCCTCAACAGCTGGGTTGGGTGAGTCTTGAGTTCAGGATCTTCTTACCAGCCTGAGCAAAGACAAGACCTTCCCTCAGCCAATAAAGAAAATCAGCAGTATGTTGTAGTAGGGACCCACCAATACTGTTTTATGAAAGCCCAGAGCTAGAAGGACACCCTAGACTATGAGCACAGAGCTTCCACGAGTCAGACCAATGCTTCAATCCCCATTCCTCAGAGAAAAGAAAAGACCAATAATACAAATACTTAAAGAAAATTAAAAATGTAATTATATAAATTGAAAAACAAAAGGGATATCTTAAGTATCATAGGAGATATGTATGTGAATAAGAAGGGAAAAGTAGGGAAACTTCTCACAAAGGAGAGAAAAAGGAAGAGAAATAATGAATAAAATGGGGGCTAAATTTATAAGCAAAATGGAGGAGCTCTTGCTATTGAAGAAAGTAAAAATTAAAAAATAAAAATACATCCAAATAAACTGAACAAAACAAGATTCAACAATAGCAACAATAACAACAAAAAACTAAGAAAAAATTGGGAAAATAGGCAAAAAAAAAAAGAGAGGAAAAAATACATATATGAGTGTGTGTGTATACATGGGAGACATGCTAATGAACCTCTGCCTATACCCCAGCCCCTCCCCCAGTCTTGATCCTCTTCAGCTCCAAATCTTCTTGTTGGCTCTTGGTATATTCTGCTGCATCACTGTGCCCCAGGAACAATGTGTCTGGGTGGATTCCCCCAGCCAGAGGTGGCCAAAATCCTCTCTCCCCTATCTCACTGAGAGTGGCTGGCAAGGAGATATCTCTAGTCTTCCATTTTGTTCCACTCCCTCACCTTAAATATTATTGATTGAGAACAATTAAGAAATATCATTTGTGAATAACCAGGAACTCGTTAAAATACATATTGAGGAATATGAGCATTGGAATGTGGCTCTATTGAAATGTTTTGCCAAGTTATTAATTATAACATAAAAAGTTATAGTTCTTTCAGGCTATGTAGCACAAGAATATCTATTATGATTATGTATGTTATGCTTAAATATAAAAAAAGCTTCCCTAATCACATAAAAAAAATGCAAGTTCAAATGTGTATTATTTATTCTCATTACTGCTTTATTCTTCATTATTTCTTTCTTGAGCTGTTGTTCATAACTGAGGAAATCATACAAAAGGACAAAACATCTTATCTTCAATATTTATGTACATTCATATCATCTAATGCAAAACTCTGATAAATATTAAATTAGAGAATATGACTAGGCTAAGAAGCCTTATATAAGGGTTCCTTCTTCCTTACTTTGACTCTAAATGACCAAATTTGTGAAGAAAACTTCAGTTCAACTAGAGAATTTCATTGTAGATAAAAGTGAAGGTGGAGGTAAAAATTGAATTGTGTCACATTTGATGGATTTTATCATCTGTGTCAGAAATATAATGAGGCTTAGGTGGTCTTTATCTCTGGAATTTAACACTGGTTACTGGTATAGAAAGATTCTACTCATTTTCAAGTTGTTACTGATTAGATTTATAAGTTTTGTTTCTGCTGTAGGACCTGGTAAGGGAAGTAGATACGAAGAAATAACCATGGAAGTGATGGTGAGGAGTGTTTTTTAGCTTAGAAAAAGCACTGCAGTAAGTGGGAACATAATGCATTTTCATATTAAGGATACCCATTCTTTCTATATGTATACATATGTGTCAGAGAATTCAATAATCTCCAAAGCTAAGTAAAGTTGAAAAGTCCTTCACTTCTTCAGTCACCTTCATGGCATTTTACAGCAAAAATAATTATTTAAATGAGGAAGTGAACAGCTCTGATTCTGTCATCAGGCTGAACTCATAAAACTCCACCCATAAATATCAATCTTCACCTTTACCACCAATTTGGAGCATGCTCCATGAAGGGTTATAGAATGGAGAATCATACTGTGGAGTGTGAACCCTCCGAGGGTTCACTGAATAATCAATTTGTGGGAGAACAAAATCCAGTTGTTCCTTTTACAATGATATTTGCTATTTCTCTTAATGTTAATCACTGATTGTGAAGAAATGTGTAATCATTGCAATTTTTATTATGGTTAATGGTGCACTTCTCATTATGTTTATCCTTGTACTTATTTCCTTGCTATGTTACTGTGACTGAGATAAATTAAAAACATCATGAGTGGTAAATCACATGTGTGGGGAACGTGTAACAAGGATGTCTGAGGAGATGCATAGGGGATAGGAAGTCCAGTGCAGCAGCAAAAGTTTCCACCATGTGCACAGTGAAAAATAGGACATGTGTGTTAGCAGCAACTGTTGAAACCATATGCATAACAAATTAATCATTTAGCTAAGCAGAAAGAGCTAAGGTAGATACTAGTCAGACCAATAAACAGCAGGTGTCAAGGCAGGCCTTTCCCATACCAGATATATCAACACAGGAAAACAGTCACACCCTCACTTCCTGCACATCTTGCATATCCTACTATACAGAGCTTTTGGTAACCTTTTCTCTTATAATTCTTTTGTTTGAATCTAAATAAATACCTGTTGTAAACTGGATGGTTAGTTTACAATCAGATAGTGCCTGCCCCCCCCCCAAAGGATCCTTTGATTGCGGTACTTCTGAGTAGTCACATGTTCCCGAGAACCTGGAGGCTCTCTCTGGCCTCAATATCTCCTGAAAGGCAGATTAATAGGAGAAATGGCATACAAATGTCCCAGCATGCATGAGGAAAAAAAAATCACAAAGTGATTACTACATAATCCAGTGGGGTACAGATGGTGATATTCCTTTCCTCTTTGGGGAAAGAGAAGGGGGAAAGGTAGAAGATTTTAGTAGACCGAATATGAGTTTTAGTAAACTCACTGGGCTTGAAGAACACACAGTGGCCTGGATAAAACTGCTGGGCTTACAGAGCAGACAATGAGTTGTGACAAAGGTATGCCCAGGTGTGCTGACAGATCTCAAACTTTCTTTTTGTAATATGAGTTCAGTCAATGAAATGCAGGGAAGGAAATAGATATTATTTGCTTCTTTGGTGGGCTCAGACTTTAGGTGATCAAGGAACTTCAGAGAACACATTCACCTTGTGATTTGGTAAAGACAGAGAGGACGGCGGTCCAGGAAGGGGCAGGGGAAGTCACAAAGACCTTGAGGCCTCTTCTCCAGGTCAGCACGTCAATGTATTATGTTTGGGGCTCAGAAACTGATGCCACAAGTGAAAATTTTGTTCTCCCTCCCTCCCTGCCCACTTTCTAACACCATCTCACAACAGAACAAACTTTTCCAAATATTTCAAGCTAAATTTCTTATTCCTTGCCTGCTTGACTTAGCATAGAAGTGAAGACATAATGACACTTTATGCTGTCCATTGCTATTTGTAATCTGGATGACTATACCACTATTTCATTATTATCTCTCCTACTATCATCATTCAACTTTTTATAGGCAAACATGTCCTAAGTATTCAATATTTCATTTCTCTAAGTGTATTAATACAAATTGCATATTCACCGAAATTATCTCACACATTCACTTTGGAAGAAGAACGCTGTTTTGTCTTTCAAATTACTTAATTCAGCATTCTGAGGAACCCATATTCCCACCACCAGCCCAACTTACTGCTTCCAACTTAAGAGTGTGATTAGGAAAATTTTTCCACTGTTCTATTGATGATATTTTTCCTGAACCAACTTCTAAAATAAAACTAAATAAAACCAAGCACACTCAAGTTTATAGTAATGATTAATAAAATATAATAATTTAGAAATCAGCTTGAAAAATAGACTTCAAATTTTACTACTGCCTCTTTTATACATAGAACTAATTACATAATTTGAATTGTAAATCAGCATGATATTTCATAAGGTAATAATAAAATATCATGTACACAGATATACACACACATATATACAGGATATTATTTTTTTAAGGGAATTCTAAAGATATTTTATTTTCAGAGTAAACCTAATGAATTATCATTCAATGTGATTGACTTAACTCTAATCACTTTTGCTCAGCTACAGGAGAGGAT
The DNA here is from genome assembly GCA_963573935.1 of Arctocebus calabarensis. Taxonomy (NCBI): domain Eukaryota; kingdom Metazoa; phylum Chordata; class Mammalia; order Primates; family Lorisidae; genus Arctocebus; species Arctocebus calabarensis. The sequence continues at coordinate 46,092 of CAUYON010144950.1, forward strand.
TAAAGGAATGGCTACAGGGAGGTCTGAACAATAGTTTCTGTGAAAAACCTACAGTCCTTTGAGGATAAATAATATATATTTTTGATAAATGAGATATTAATGAATCTCTTTCTTTTCAAATGTAGATTAGTTAGACACATTTAGAAGCACACTATCTTGTTTTGAAGCATAGGTTATTGAATTGGGAATTAATCAAAGAGATTTGGGAGGTCGATCAAATAACAATCTTATATCTGTCTCACCAGTTTTAAGCCTATGAAATTTTTCATTCAATTAAGGAATATCATTCTCTATAGTTAGTGCTGGATGTTTAAATGAAGAGTCATCTTTCTCTCTTTTCTTTTCTGTTTTTTTGTTTTGCTAAATAAAACATACAAAATGAAAAATATCTGGTTACAGAGTGAAAAACCATTTATTTATTTATTTATTTATTTATTTTTTGCAGTTTTTGGCTGGAGCTGGGTTTGAACCCGCCACCTCTGGCATATGGGGCCAGTGCCCTACTCCTTTGAGCCACAGGCACCGCTCCTGAAAACCATTTATAATAGAGATTAATCATAATGTAGCCAAAAGTCTTCCTCAGATAAGTTGAAGTCAAGGGTCTGAACTGGCTACATGCAAACTTTGTAAGAATAATTACACCTTATTGTATTATTTATATGTGTATTTTGATTATTTTCTACATATTTTGATGCTATGACATTTTAAAAGCATTACTGGCTAGGGGGACTCCCTCTTGGAACTAGCGAATTCTGAGAGATAGTAACAGGTTCAGCCTGGAGCATGCCTTTGATATGCAAATTCATCTTCATGGAAAACCTTGACTCCAAAAGTAAGCTATCTCGCTCAAACCCTTTAGGTAGTAATACACCTCTGCTATAAGCCTCATAAGAATATCTTCCCAATAAAATTACTGCTGATCAGGGTGGAAATGGAGGTCCTTCTCTTTCTTTTCCTATTTTTTTTTTTGTGGATTTTTTTAAAATCTAAATTTACCTAATAAATATACATTGTTTGAAACTTTATTGATTCAATTGTTTTAATTCTGAAATTCTCTCCCTCAAAAATCATAGATTCTACTATAATTCAGTTTGGCAGTATGTATTGATGATTGCAATTGTTTCACTGGTGCACATAATGTCATAATAACATGATTTTTAAAATATTTTAACACAGGACTGAGTAGATTCACATTTATTATCTTTTAATTCCCTTTCCTCTCGGCACAGCTGGAGACCATCATCTCTTTTACTGGCCAGCTGTCTGCATAGTCATCTCACATACTGATTTTTAGCCAGGAAGTAATAGCCAAGGAGGAAGAACAATAGAGATATCTCAAGGGCACTTCTGATTCATTTATCCTTGCCTATACAAGGAGGAATTTTTGCAAAAGTCAAGTATTATTTTGAATTATGAAACTTTTCTATATAAAACTTTATTCTTACTCAACATTTCCTTGACCTAAATTTGCTTGATAAAAGTATTAGAATGAATAGTGAAACATCACTCTCTTAATTATTAATGACAAAGACAACCATTTGTTTCTTTTAGACCAACTAATGCATAGATTTAAAACAAAATTTTATCTATTTCAAATCATATTTCCTTCTATATATGCAATCTGCATTAAAAATGTACATTAAATTTTCTTTTATCAATAAATAGAAATGCTTCTCCAAAGTTGGTAGGACACTTCAAATTATTTATTTGTGGTTTGAATTATTTTATTATTTTCTTGGAGTCTGGATAAGCAGTAAAATTTTATTCACTTATAACTTAAAAATACTTAAGTTTGGTCTTGTTTTTAATTAGTTATCTCATATGTATAATTTTAGATTATACAAATATAGATATAAAGCACATGTCCTTTTCTTCTTTATGTATTTAGATAACTTCTTTGGTCTGGCAATTATTATTGGTGGATAAGCCTTATAGTAAATAAAGAATGATTATAAATAGTCTATGTTTAATATCTATTTACTAGTTTCCTCTAAGCTTTAGCTTACCAACAACAGTAGAGAATGGTGAGGAGTCAACCCCAATAAAATAATTTTATCCATCCATGGTAATATCCCTCTAGTTACATGGAATCTCCCCTCACTTTTTGTGCTTATATGAGTTTTTGGCTAATTAAATGTCACTTCTAGTCAGAAGCTCCTTTAAGTACTTTGGTAAGAATTTATCTTTCTTTTCTCTCTACCATGATGGAATTCCAGAAGGTGAAAGCTTCGACAGCCAGGGTATCAGAGAGAGAATATTAGCTTATAGTTCACCACAACTTCCCACTTCTACTCCTATGTAGACATGCAATGTGAACAAATATTAAACCACCATTGTTTTAAGCTACTTAATTGTTGGAAAATTTATCTTTGTTGCGTACTATAATTACAGTATTTAACAAATGGAAATATTAGTAAAATTAACAATAAAAGTATTTTGACCAGAACAATTTGCTAAACTCTTTTTCCTATGCCATTCAATGTAATGAATAATCTTGTACCTAATAAAGCATATCTTTTGCTCAGAAATGTTTATTCTTTTGTAGGTCCCTGGAAAATAGGAAAAACGCTAAAAATCTCCAACTTCATGAAGCATAGTATCCTGGTAAAGGGATAGACACAACGGTAAACCTAATACATACTTTAAAAGTTATGCAGTATGTTTGCAATAACAGAAAAAAATATAAAGTTTTGTGGGAGCCAGTATGATTAGACTCAAGTTAAACTTCAGAAGAAATTAGCAGAAGGTAAGGTTGAAAATATTAATTGTAGTAGTTAAAGATAATCATGTGTATGATAGAAGACCTCGGTGATAATTGTAAGCAGTTTGGCTTTTGTTATAAGTAGGATAGAGTATCATAGCAGTTTTATAGAAGAATCTTTTAGTGATATAGCTTCTAAAAAGAATAATCTAGAACATATTGAAATTTGGTTTCAGTAGGAGGGGTGAGTGGAAGCAGGAAGAATGCTTTTCCCAGCATCCCAGGAAAGGATCAAAATTCCTAAGTCCAGACAGCTAGCAGCAGAACAGGTTAAATCTACTGGGATTCTGGATATATTTTGAAGAAAGAGTCAAAGCAGGATTTGTTAGGACATTGGTTGGATAAGAAACAAAGAGATATATAAGGAATAACTGGCAAGGTTTTGCTGAGCAACTAGAAAGATCAAGTTATCATCATCTTTCAAGAAGACAATTTGATAATCTCTACATCTACCCAATACTTTTTACTAAATAGTCAAACATATAATTTGTGTTTAAAATATATATGTTCATGATACCAGTAAGTGTGCCCTACTCTATTCCCATCTCACTTAAAGCCGCTGTGATTACCTCAGTGGCTCCATTCAGAGCTCTAGATTTCATTTATTACCTTCTCATCCCTAAAATCTCCTAAAACTTTTCCCTTTCTCTCAATTAGCTGTCATCTTTTTAAACCAACTATTTATCAGCCTGGATTAAAATAACCATCTTTCAGTCCATTTAAACATTTCTGTTTTGTATAATCCTAGGTAACAAAACAATACAACAATACATCACCCCCCAGTTATCTCTTGCATATGAATTAAACATCTAAGTGTAAATGTCACAAATATTTACCTATTTAAAAGAAAAATTAAAATTATTTTGGGTACAGCTAGGTGCCTGTAGCTTAGTGGATAAGGCACCAGCTACATACGCCAAGACTGGCAGGTTCAAGCCCGGCCCAGGCCTGCTAAACAACAATGACAACTTCAACCAAAAAATAGCCGCGTGTTGTGGTAGGCGCCTGTAGTTCCAACTACTTGGGAGGCTGACGCAAGAGAATCACTTATGCCCAAGACTTTGAGGCTGCTGTGAGGTTGCATGGCCCTCTACGCATGACAACAGCTTGATACTCTGTCTAAAAAAAAAAAAAAAAAAAATTGTGGTGACATATGGCAAGGTAAAATTTCAAACATAGAAACGTCAAATATTAATAAAAATATATGTAAATTGAATTGAATTTTAAATGTACATTCTTCAAAAGAATATGTAAGCATATAAAGGAAAGCTAACAATCCATATACATGTATCTCTAAAATATTAGTTTCTGTAATATGTAAAATACTTATAGGGGCTAATTAGAAAAAGGAGTACATTTTAATAAAAAAGTGTTCAAGATAATACAAGAGAAAATTAATGGAAATAATGCAAGTGGCCAAAATACATAAGAAGGGATATATGGCATCATTGCTCAATAGGGAAATACAAATTTAAGCAAAAATATGATGACATTACATATCCACTACATTGTCAAAGTCTGATGATACCAAAGCTTGGTAAGAGCATAAGGTAATTGGAGAACTCATCCACTGTTGATGGAAAGTTAAGCTGGTTAAAATGATCAGCCTTATCTAATAAATTTGATATATATGTAGTTCTGCTACTCGTTTTAAGCCTAAAGTGATGTTGTCTCCGCAAACGTATTTTTGGCATTTAAGAGCAGATGATCCTTTGTTGTGGAGGTGGTGCAGCCTATGCAGGATAGGGTGCTGAACAACATCTGTGGCAGTCAGTCTCCACCAGTTAGTAATGGTAATAGTAACCCCTGCTACAAGCTGTAACAACCTTAAACTGTTTCAAGGTACGACCCAATGCCCGTGGCAGAGTGAGCACAATATCCCCAGTGGATACTGTCCTAGAAAACCTCTGCGTATGTGCTTCTGGGCACATGCAAACTAGGACCATAGCAGCCTTGTTTGTAATAGCGAAGTCCAGAAAGTACCTACATGTCCATCTAAAGGGTGCATGTGAGAATACTTAAGGGAAGAGTCATTTCTTGATGTGCTGAATTACTGGTAATAATGATCTTATAAGTTTGAAATCAATATTCGATGATTAGGGGTAAGTACATTAGAAATTAAATTAGGAATAGGTCTGTGGAGAATGGACAAAAGGAAAACAGAAAAAGGAGAAAAGTTGGTTAAGGAAGAAACCCTAGTTTTCAGTGCAAAGCACTGTTGTGACCCGCGCATTTTAAAATTCTGAAGGCTGTCTTGCTGGAAACTTCCCCTGTCCCCTGCAGGGCTCTGCCCCTAGCTGCTACCACTGCCCCAGCTGCTAACCTCTACAGAGGTTTTCTGGTAGGGCAGGACTATTGCTCTGGGAGAGTGCTTTTGGGGAGTTAAGAATGTAAAATGTTTAAACTTCATTGAACACAGCAAGAATTGCTCCAGACCAGATAAGGAGATGAAATATCTCTTTTCTTCTGTCACCTTAGTTTGGCCAGAGGAGTCTGTCTGGACACAGGCTTTCAGGGTATTAAAAAAATCACATCTGTGATTTTTGAGTGTGTCTGACTGGGGCATTTCCCTGATGCCCTGCTCCTAAGTTGTTTAACTATCCAGACTCTGTTTGTATTAAGATCATAAATATCTTAAAACAATAAAAGTAACAAATAAATCCATACAATTAAATAATCAGTTAGTTAAAGAAATGCAAGTGCAGCAAGAAGAATGACAGAATTGTTTGCCTTGCCTTCATGAGATTTGTGATTGAAATATAGATGTATGAAATAAATACAGAGCTAACCTGGTGTTCAAGGTGTCATATTGGAAGCCTCACAAAGATAGGTATGCCGTCTCCAACTAGGAAGCTCAAGATTGGCTAAGACAAAGATCTTAAGGATTTTGGTATACTCTCTACCTTCATTCCTACAACAGCTCTAAAACAATTACATTACATTTGTTTAACTGATTGATAACAGCACAATGTCCTCACTTATATCATTATCAATTCAAAGTGTCAACATAATTTCACTTGTCTTTTAACTGCACTTCATTGCATCTAATTTAAGTCCACAATGCACAGGAGTTTTGGCTTCATATTCCTCTTTCCCATTACTCAGAAAACTTTACACCAGATGAGTGGACAACACTTCATGGGTGTTAACTAACTGTTCAAAGTAAAGGATGTCTGCTGTTCACCAGGTTTCCTGTTCCACGAACTGACCTTGAAACTACTATTGATTAAAGAAGTCTTGAATAGAGTTTGTTTTGGGATCAATTTCACCTAGTATCCCTACACTGCTTTATAGTTTGTCTATCATATTTTTTTAGTAAAATTACTAGAAAAGAGTACTTATGTCTTTTTTAGAAAAGGAAGGAATATACATTTAAGCAGGATTAGAGTGGAGTAAATCTGAAGTCAAATGTTTTTGAATTTGTCTAAAACTATTATTAAAAGGATGTGTACCATACAGAGCAGCTCATGGCTCCCCTCTTGGTATGTCATTACTCGGCTGGGATTCTTTCATTTCTCACATTCCTGGGAGTAATGCCGATGGAAGAATAGGGATGGGGAATGACTTTGCAATGGTATATGTTGATTTCGTTTCACAGGTCTGAAGACACAGGTCTAGAAAGTGATTAAAATCTTAACACTGACCTTACATTCCAACAACAATTATGAATTCTGAAAAGGAAAATAGAATGATTCTTCTCCTTTGTTTTTTCAGCAGATAGTAGCTGTGATTTCCTAGTACTGCTTTAAACACATTACCACAAAAGTGGTTGCTGAAAATGACAGAAATATATTCTCAGTTCTGAAGGCTAGAATTCAAAAACCCACATCTAGCAGGACTGTACACATTCCAAGAGCTTCTGATGGCTTCAGGCTTTCCTTTACTTGTGGCATTATCACCTCAATTTCTGCCTTCCTTTTCCTATGGCCTTCCCTCTGTATCTTACTCTTGTCTTATAAAGACAATGTGTTTTTGCACTTAGAGTCACTTCTAATTAAAGATTAATTCAAGTTCCTTAATTATACTTGTGAAAACTGTTTTTCCAAATAAAGTCACATTCACAAAGTCTCTGTAGACACCTCCTTTGAAAGGCCATCGTTCAACCCATTACAATAGCTAAGCATGCATATAAAATAATTCTAGGGCAAACAAAACATTTTATGCTTTGCATGTATCTTTGTTTTTATTACTTTATATTGTGACTTTCTAAGTCTTGCTCAATTTAAAAACAAAGTAATAATGCAACTATTAGATTAGTTCCAATACTACAAGAATCATGATTGCTGCTTGATAATCCTTTGACTTGATCTTAGTCAATGTATTGATTCTTCCAGTAAAGCTACTGAAAGATATTCTACTCTGGCTACCGTAAGCCATTCCAGCAACCCATAATGAAGATTTGCTTTCTGAAACATTCATTGAAAGTCCTCTGGGTATTTAAATCATGCATAACTTAATTCAGGGAATTTATCACACAGGTTATGGAAGAGATGAAAAATCAAACCCTGTGAGTGGAAGCAACTCAGACATTAACAAACACAAGATGCTACTTCACATACTTTGAAATAGAAGAAGATAACAGAGATAAGATGAGCTCGTGGAATACAAAATCCACAATCTATTATTTGCTATCTTATGAAATATAAAATCCACACTATATTTTATACCTTGCATTGGGATCATGGAATAAAGAATCATCTTATAGAAAACTGGGACCACAGAAGAGAAGCTGGCATTACTGACATGGGCCAGAGATATGATATATTATTGTCTGAATGTATATCAATCCTTGCTTATCAGTCACTCTAATGTATTACTTGACCTTTTCCTGTATATATATATATATTTAGTTTCCCCTTCTCTTAGTCTCTAAACTATCAGCATCAATTTCTACTGACTAAACTTACCTGGAAGATTTAATTAGAGGATCCTGACAAAATGGTTTACAGGAAAAAGTAATACATTAAAGTGATTGATAAGCAACGATTGATCATGCAGACAATAATATATCAAACATTATGAGAAGAGTTGTACTAGTTTATATACATACATATATAATTGAATTGCTTTAAAAGTTAGCTTCTTTAGAAATGTAGAAAATAATGTATATGAGAAGTTAAATGTAAATAAGAAATAGTCTAAGAAAATAGCATTTATAATCTAATAGATATTTAAATACATGTTATAATTACAACAATTATCCATACTTTAAATATTAAATAATTTTCACGTTTACATTGGGCTAAAATGTTTATAAACCATTGTGAAATGGATGTATAATGTTTATAAAACTCATAGTTATAGAAATTCCAGGTTTATTTTTAAAAATACTAAAAGCTTCAATAGTTAACACACATGACTGAATTTTCAGTTAAGACTATCTCACATGAAGTGGTATCCCAAGCACCAGACCATACAGTCTTCCAAAGAGAGAAATATGGCTTAGATACAGGGCAATGTGCAAATAAATAAGCACCTTACCCATCTTAGAATAAACAGTTATGTATCATTTTAAAGAAGTTATTAAAGGTGCTAAAAATTTTTGAAAACATTAATAATGCCTAGTTTTAAAATAAAAATTTTGAACATTTATATGAAAAGAGGCTGCAATCACTTGAGTGTGAGCAGTGTGGAAAACATGCAAGCACATCAGCTGAATCCATAGAAAGCAGAGTCAATTATAATAAAAACTCACATTTATTTTAACATATTTTGATTGTCTTTTCTTTTCAATTCCGTATTAGGGACTTCCAATTATGCTGTAAGTTTCTAGCTCTGTAAATTTGCATACATAATTTATATTTAATTTACCAATGTAATAATTTTTATATACTCAGGCTAGGATATGCAAGTCCAATTATATTCTATAACATAGGATCATTTCTTGTGTTTAAGAATGATTTTATCAGCTATTATAACAGGAGACAAGAGTCAAGTATTTAGAAATTACAGCTAGCAAACAGTTTTAAACAGAATGATTCCTTAACAATAATAAGTCTAGAGAGTATATCTCTTTACATACATATTTCAACATTGCTAAAATAATAAAATGTGCAGTGTAATGAGCTTAAGAAATTTATGCAGTAATGTAAACACAACAAAATTGAAAACAATAATGTTTTTGTACCTTTCAGTAAATCTTCTCCCCCCCAATCCCAGATTCCCTCTACTTGTGTGTTTTCTTTTCTTTTTCTTTCTTTTTTTTTTTTTTTTGTTTTTTGCAGTTTTGGCTGGGGCTGGGTTTGAACCCCTCACCTCCAGCATATGGGGCAGGCGCCCTATTCCTTTGAGCCACAAGCACTGCCCACTTGTGTGTTTTCTCTAAAGTCATATAAACAGGATCACGCATTATATAGCCTTTTGTATCTAGCTTCATTCACATAGAATAATTCTTTAGAAAATTCATTTGTGTTGTTTCAAAAACTATTTTGTTTCTTTCCTAATTTTGAATAGTAGCCCATTTATGATATTCTACTCTATTCTCTAATGGACAGACAATTAGAAAAGAGCTGCTAAGAGAATTTGCATAGAAAGCAATGTTTAAGCATATCTTTTCATTTCTAACTAAAATACCTACAGGTGAAATTTGGCATGGCAAGTATATTTTAAAATTAAAACATGGCAAACTAATTTCCAAAGATACTAAACCATTTTCCATGACCACCAGAATATATAAGCTCTCTAGTTCAACAACTGCCAGTAGCACCTGCTACTATCAATTCTTTTTATTTTAGCAATTCTAATGGGTAGGTTGTAATCGCTCATTATTGTTGTAATTTTCATTTCTATGATAACTAAATGTAAACTGCTTTATTATAATATTGAAAGTTTTGTTAGCCAAATATTAAAAGTTTGACATTTTGTTGCAGAAAGTTATTTGGTCATCAGTGCATCTTTGATTATAATCCTTATAATATAAAATTATAATTTAATTTATATTCACTTTATAATGGTCCATTTAGTAATATGAGAATTTATTTGCATATAATAGAATATGATTCAAGAAAATGTATTAGTAATATATTTTCTAAAAACACTTAATACACATATTTTGGGAAAATAGAAAAATTCTTCATCTTCATCTTCAAAAAGTATGATAATCCTTAGCAATCATTTCCCTTAGGTTCTATATATTTTTTTAATTTCCAGACTCCAAACTGTGGACTTCATGACAGCCTGTTTGTTTGGTTATTTATTTATTTATTTTTACCAATGTTGCCATTTTTATATATTTAGTTCTTTTCATTTTAAATGTGCTTTTAAGGCATTTATGTAATACAATTTCAAGTTTTGTTCAGTGAGAACTAAGTGTATGTAAGTAAAAAATACAGTTGTACAAAATGTACAATTACATAATTTTTCCCTTTTCTAATTCTTATTATATTTGGATAAAAGAAAATTTACCAAAATAGTCATGGTACATAATGTCAGAGCTTTCCTTTCCTGGTGAATTTTTGAGGTCAGAAACAACAGGATGTTTCAACGGTATAGTTAAGTACTGACGTACATTTATAGCGTTGTGCAATCATCACCAGAGTCTAGATTTAAGGCATTTCTGTCACCAAAAATCTTACCATAGTACTTGTCTGGAATCTATCTCCACCCCCACTCTAGCCCTAGGACAGCCATTGATCTATATTCTGTCCATATAAATCTGGATTTTCTAGATAGTTCATATAATTTAATAATGCAATATATAATTTTTGCATTTGACTTTTTTCACTTAGCATCACTGTCCTTCCTTTTCTTTTCTTTTTTTTGGAGACAGCCTCAAGCAGAGAGGCTGTCTGGATAGAGAGCTGTGGCATCACAGATCACAATAACCTCCAACTCCTGGGGCTTAAGCAATTCTCTTTTCTCAGTCTCTCAAGTACCTGAAACTACAGGCACCTGCCACAATGCCTGGCTATTTTTTTTTGGTTGTAGTTGTCATTGTTGTTTGGCAGGCCCGGACTGGATTCGAACCTGCCAGCTCTGGTGTATGTGGCCGGCGCCTTACAGCTTGAGCTACTGATTTTGAATTTTTCCTCCAAAATACTAACACTATAATAAAACATGCAGAAATACGTTTATCAAGAAAGATATCACTAAGCAGGTAGTAAAGCTAAAGACTCCCCAGCAATCATGCCGAGCACATCCACCCCCCAGACACTAGTGCATAGACTGACTTCCTGACTGTTGTCAATGACTCATTCAGCAGGCACTTTCAGAGCTTTAACTGCTTCATTTACAAGCCATGATTAACCCCCTCAGAGCCTCAAAGTATATTTTGCATTGACCTTGCCCAACAATTAAAATTTAGACCAGGAATGAGAGCATAATGTGCTCATTATAATTTCAGTCAATGATTTAAAATGTAATCTGTAAAAAATATGCCGCCAAACAGGGGCACAAGTACTTTGCTAATTAAAAAATATGATGATGATGATGGTGCTCACAATAAACAAATCCTTAGAACGGAATCGAGAAGAGAGAAGAAATTCAGAGAGGGATTTTTATATTTAGCTTATTTCAGCTATGTTTTTTGACATTTTTTATTAGAAATAAAATGTCCTATTTTCTTCTATTCTAAAATAGAATATGTGTGTTTACATATCACGTATTATATGTAAACCTTTACCCATGTTTTTATCATTACATGGCAGTTCTGGATGATGGGTTAAGTTATTGCCACCACAGGATGACAGGGCCCAGGAACTTTCTTATTTGCACAGACTTTGACAATGAGGAGGGGGAAACGGTGACAAATTAAGATTGCCAGTAGAGAAATGTAGCATTGTTGTTTGTTATAATTAATTAAAAATAAATAAAAAAGAAATGGCATTTATCTCAAAGTAACAGAGTTCATTAATAAATGTGATAAAGATCTGTTGTTTAATCTCATACATGAATTACATCAAATCTTAAGGAGACAGTTTAGGGCTGCAACAAAATGATTCTCTAAAACCTTTATAAATTCAGGATCTTTATAACTAGTCTATCATAGATATGTATTATCTATGCACAAGGTTACCTCAAGCTTAAAAGCTGTTTGTGGAAGCTCTAGCAGTTACTTTCTAAGAAAAAAGAAGAACAAAGGAAAACATAGGGGAAAAAGGAATTTATCAATTGAATCAATTGTCAGGTCTCTTTATAGTACCTTCATTAGAACTGCACACAAATTACTCTTACCTTTCATTGGTATCTACTATTGTGTGAATGGAAAGATATGTGGAATAAAGATACTTTTGTATTTTTTGCCTGTACATAGTATTACTCTCAGCTATTCTGTCTTGTTATTATAAGAAACAAAACAAACAAAAAAACAAAAAAAAAAAAAAGGAGAATGACTTATTAAGTAGGCAAATGAAAGTTCCTGCCACTGCTCCTGTGACCATAAAAATGGTTAATCAGAATCTCAAGCAGAAGAAATAGAATTATTACCAGAAAGAAAAAAGCTTTTAATAAACAAAACATCATAAAATAGATCATGGACAATATTGGAAACATAAAACAAGAGAAACAAGTGAAAACAAGAAACTCGAGAAAATTTATGTTGAAAAGCGACTGTTCTCATTAGCATGTATTACTGTAATACTGGCCTCCCTCCAAAACTACTATCTTATCTGATTGGCGAATTTGGAGTAACTCCCCTTTCTTAGGAGTGAGATAATCATACAGGAAAAAAGATCTCTTTTGCACAATCTAGCATAAATTGCACTGAAGCAGAAAACCCCAGACCAGTAAGTAAGCTAGTTTGGTTGAACTAGTTTGAAGTGTTTGTTCTTTTTTTTTTTTTTTTGAGACAGAGCCTCAAGCTGTTACCCTGGATAGAGTGCTGAGGCAACCTCCAATTCCTAGGTTCAAGTGAGTCTCTTGCCTCTGCCTCCTAAATAGCTGGGACTACAGGTGCCCACCACAACTCCCGGCTATTTTTTGGTTGCAGCCATCTTTGTTGTTTGGCGGCCCAAGCTGGATTCGAACCCGCCAGCTCAGGTGTATGTGGCTGTCGTCTTAGCCTGTTGAGCCACAGGTGCCGAGTCAGAAATGTTTCATTTTAAGGTTCTGTGCTATCCTACTTATTTGGATACATAAATCAATCTTTACTTAAGACTTTTGGCAATGCCAAAGTGAAAGACTTTTGGTCTTGGTTTTTACAGTAAAAGCATAGTATTTTTAGTGGGCAATTTGTGGATGTTTATTTTAGACCGAATAAGTTTTCAGTTCTATAGATATTTTCTTATTTATTTATTTACTCATTCATTTACTTATTATAATGGACAAGTAAAAGTTGTCCATTTATTAGAGGAAAATATTTTGATACACATATACACTGTACATTGGTTAAAGGAGCTGTGTAATATATGTATTATGAAACATACTTACTTTGTGTGTATGGCAATAACACAAAATTAACTCTTTTATACATTTAAAAAATATTATATGTTACTTTTTACTGTACTCACTATGATGTAGAATAAATCTATTTAATTTATCCCTTTGATCTAACTGAAATTTTGTGTCCTTGGACTAACAACCCACCATAACCCCCTCCAAAGTAACCATAATCTTACTTTGTTTTGATATGAGTTAAACTGTTTGCACTCCACATGCAAATGAGATCATTTAGTATTTCTTTTTCTGTAGTTGCTTATTTCTCTTAAAATAATGTCATCTAGAGTTATCCATGTTGTCACAGAGGACAGGATTTTTCAATCTTCTTTTTTAAAGTTTGAATAATGTTCCATTCCATCGTGTGTATATATAACATTTATCGGCGGAGACTTCATCTGTTGATGGACACTACAGTTGATTCTGTCATTTGGCCATTATTAATAAAGCTACAACAAAAAATGGGAGTGCAGATATCACAGATATATTGCTATTAGTTGTACTTTAACAGCTGTAACTGAGAGAAGGCATTTAAGACTATTGCTGTTTTTTAAACATGATAGAGAAGTGTATTGTTCTCCAGGTAGGTAGCTGTTTCTATAAAAAAAAATAGAGTTGCATATCAAGGGATTTATGCAAAGCCATAGGGCCTTGGCATAACAAGCAACATCTCTGCAGTTCTAGCAAAATGTTCAAAGACTGAGACCCATCTGAGGGAGAGAAGATGGAAGGAAGAGAGTATGGGAGCATGTGAACTCCTGGTCTAAGAATTGCTTCAGTAGACAGCAGAGGGAAGCAAAGGTCTTAGCAGACAAATTTTGGCTAAAATTTGACCACTAAAAGAATGAGATTCTCACATGACAATAATAAACTTTAGAAATGCTGTATATTTCAGCAAAAGTCACTTCAGTGAAAACTATTATAACCTCAAGCATATTCTAGATTGTCTTGCTATAATGCAACCTTGAAGCACACAGAGGTTGGGTATAAACTTGGGATGCTTGAGAGCATCTGCATGTGTAGGTGAGCTAGTTAGACTTCTGCTAGAAAATTGGCTGAGGTAAAGGTGTAAATATCAGAAAAAGAGCATCTCCACAGATTTTTAGACAGTATGATGATGAAAATATCTTCTAGTTTTATAGGCCCATACAAGAAGATAGATATTGGTGTGTGCCATGTTATGGCTTATGATTGGGCTCAAAGAAAAAATTAAAAAAAAAAAAAAACTTCAGGAAAAGTCTAAAATAATTCCTTCTGATGTAGGTAGGTATGAACCAGGAAACTACAGATTATTATCCCATCAGAGCAACCCCAGCAATAGTATGGTAAGTGCAATTGAAGATTATTCTTGAAGATTTTAGTACCCATAAAAGTAGATACGTGTATAAGGGCTGAGCTTATGGAATAGGGGAAGACCTGAAGCACCAGCATACAATAATCAAATATTGATTGAGATACAAGGTGACTGGATATTATGGCTCAGATTCAGGGTTTGCCTGTGTTCTGATGAAATATACCTAAAATTAGAATGATCTAGAAAGATAACTCCAGAAGTGAGAATCACAGAGACAAAACAGGTGCAAACTAAGGAAAATTCTAGAAATTCATTGAGGAAATAATATATTATGAAATCATTTTATTCCTGAAGGTAAATAATATAACACAATAATTTCTCACCTCTTCATTAGGTAAAATATTTAGCTAAGTATGATAAAGAAAAAACTATGCATTTGAAATATTAAATATGATAGAGAAAAGAAATAATATATGGATCACAAACCATAGAGAAAGGAAGAATATTTTAATGTCCTTGATTCTGAAAAACAAATAAATCCAAATGAGAAAAGTTCCTACAGAGAGTGTTAGGGCAACACCAAGGTCTAAGTGATAGGAAGAATGAAGTTGCTAGACATTTAGGGAATTCAGGAATCAGTGCAGAACACTATTTTAATAGACTTAGGTTGTTTAAAAAAAAAACAGAAATAATATTTTTCCTAACACAATCGTATGTTTTCTAACCACCATTCTGTCCTCAGAATAAAGTAGCAAATGAAGATTGTAAGAAGACTGGAGAGTGTTAACAGATGAGCCTGATAATGAGAAGAGCAAGTAATTTGTTACTTTGAAGTATTGCAGGACAAGGGCAGAGAAAGAAATATCCTGGCCTTTTGGTTTTGGTAGTTTTCTCGGTCCTTGGCAGCTAGGTGATAAAAAGAAGTTTGATATCTTGTAATTAGGCAAATATAAATTAATACCATAATGAGATCACTCAGAATGGCCAAAATTCAAAATAAACAAAAGAAAAAAATAGTAACAACAAATTCTGGCAAGGATGTGAAGAAACTAGATCACGCATACATTGTTAGTGGAAATGTAAAGTGGTACAATCACTTAGGAAACAATTTGACAGAGTCTTACATTATTGAACAAGTAATGACCATTCAATTCAGCAATTGTGCTCTTGGGATTTTGTTCTGGAGAAATAAAAATCTGATGGTCAAACAAAATCCTTTACAAAATGTTCATGGTGATTTTATTCCTAAAAGCCCCAAATGAACAATCCAAATGTTCTTTAGCAAGTGGACAGTTCAAGTAGTATGTTGTTAACCATGAAATATGACTCCCCATAAACAGGAAGGATTAAAGATCAATACTCAACTTAGAGGGATTTCAAAGAATTATGCTAAGAGAAAAAGGGCAATTTTGAAAGGTTTGACAACAGCTGGCTTGCTTTGTATAACATTCTCAAAATGATAATATGAAAATGGAGAAAAGATTGGTGGTTGCCATTGGTGAGAGGGGGTTAGGGAGAAGGGAGTTTGCTCTGTCTCTAAAAGTTAGCATCATGAATCCTCGCGAAGGAACTGTTCTGTATCTTGACTGCAGTGATAATCATAGGAATCTATACAGTTGAAAAATGTGCAAAATATTACTCATAAACACCCACCCAGGAGTTCATGTAAAATAAATAAAATCAAAATATTAGAGAATTGTATCAAAATCAATTTCCTGGTTATGATAATGTTCTATGGGGGAAAGTCAGTGAAGGATATAAAGTCTCTGTTCATTATTTCTTGCCAGTGTTTTTGAATCCATAATTATCTAAATGTACAAAATTAAATAACACCCACTATAAAATATGATAATTGAATAAATATTCAAGAAGAGTTAGAATATTTTGTTGAATTTGAGTCTTCCTATAAAGTATTGAAAAAAAGAAAGTATGCCATCTATTATAAAAATAAACATTTGCTATCTCAAAGGTAGTTTCTTTTTATTGAGTCTGATCTTACAAAGTCCTTCGGGAACATATACTCTCTTGGTGTCCCATGCAGCTGATATACAAATACAGTCCTGGCATTACCTTCTATATGAGAACATTGCCCAGTATATGGAATGGTAAAGTCCGTATATTTGGGCAAAGTCTTAAAGCACACAGCAGAGCATATTTTTTTCTGAGGCCAGTGCTAAAAGTTTAGTATTATCAAATGTTAAATAGATATGGAAAGCTGGATATATGGAAATAAAAATGGGTGATTCATATATGAATGGTAAATGCGCTTTATCAAAGTTAAAGTCAGCTTTGGTGAAACCACGCTAATTTGCTGTACAATTTCCACCCCACAGGTTATAATTTTATAATACCTTTACTAGAATGTGTTGTAGATTTCAAAATCGTTTTTATGATTAATGTCAGAAATAGCCAGCAAATTCAGACCCAAGTCTTGCAATTCATATTTTTCTGGTCCTTATCTTTGTGGATATCATTCTCTGGTTTATAGGCTATGATAAAGTTTAAATAAATTATAAAATGTTTTCAGAAGAAGATGGACAGATGGCCAACAGATATATGAAGAAATGCCTGCCATCACTCATCATCATGGAAAGGCAAATTAAAACCACAGTGAGATATCACCTTGCTTCTATCAAAATACCCATTAATGAAAGTCAAAATACCATGGATGCAGAGATAAAGGAAGGCTTTATAGACTGTTGGTGGGACTGCAAATTTATACAACCTCTATGGAAAATAATACAGAGATGAAATAATGTATTTTACTACAACCGCAATAGAACTGGAAACCATTATCTTATGAAGCATCTCAAGAATGAAAAAGCAAATGCAACATATACTCTCTAATAATTAGGAGCTAGTGATAGATGCACACAGGCACAAAGAGATGCAAAGGTCATTGGAAATCAAGAAGTTGGGGAACAGGAGAATAGTAAAAATTTAAACTATCGGGTGCAATGGACACTATTTAGGTGATGCATGCATTAAAAACATCAACTTAAGCATTATAAAGAGTATTCATGTAATAAAAATATGTTTGCCACCTAATATTCTGCAATAAAAATGGTTATATTTTTGTTATACACATTACTGCATAAAAACAAATATTTTAGAATGATTTGACCTTATTTTATAAGCTTATGTAGATATATTAATAAGGTAAATTTAAACAAAATATTTTATGCACGGATATCTTATTTTAAGCCCATGTTGTCATTTTCTTATATAAAATTTATAAAATCTCTTTAAAAACACAGGAAAACATGAACTTGTCATTAGGCTGTAAAGTCATTATGCTTCTGCTTGAAATTTACTGTTACAATGTTAAGAAATTCAGACAAATAAATGAAATTCCCTTAGTTCTACAAGACAATTAAAAATTAATAGCACATGATATTGGTAATGTTCTAAAAATAATCTAAATAAATATATAAATAAATTTATATTTAGATAAATGAAAATTTCTCAGGTGAATTTCATATCAGAACAGGATTTTCAAGGCTGAAGGTAAGGAGGGGATAAACTTATAAATGAATGGAAATCCCTTAAAGTCTTGTAAGGTCAAGTAAGTTCATGAACTAAATGGTCCTTCCAGGACTTATCAATATCAGTCTTAATTTTAGCCTTCTTAAGAGATTTACAATAGTACCTCTCAGTGGTTTTGATTTGTGTTTTGTCAGTAACAATAACGATAATACTCTTTTCATGCACTGATTGGCTATACATACGTCTTCTCTAAGGAAAGATTTGTTCAAATATTTTACCCATTTTTAGACAGATTGATTTTCAGTTATTGAGTTTGGGGGTTGTTGTATATTCTGTGCCTACATCCTTTATTATATATAAAATTTTAGAATAGTTTCCCAGTCTGAGACATGGCTTCTTATTCTACCAGTTCTCCAGAGAATCATTAAGTATGATTTAAGTGAAGCAGGGCCTTTTGAGGAGTCTACCAAGCACCTTGTGCATTATGAGGTTTTCCAATCTGGCTGGTAGAAACAGACAACATTCACACCTATCCATAAGTCCTAGACATTAATACCTCTAACTATTTCAGACAATTTCTTTATCTCATATGACATAATGCTTAAAGATCTATAATTTTCTGGTCCATCTCTACTCCTCCTCAATTGATATTCTGCTGAGGATATTGAAGGAGGACCTCAGCAGATTTCTGGAGTTTTCTCTTAAGTAATTCCCTCTTTTCTGATACTTTGTTCTGCAAGTTCTAATAGCTTTGATTTCTCTGTGTTTTCAGTTCAATCTCCTACTGAGTCCGTGGGTTCCACTTGAATACACCTTACTAATATCACAAGTGGGAATGTCTCTCCAAACAGTGAAATAAAGCAATATTAGAGCCAATCTTATTTTCTTCATGTTCCTTGGGGACCATCACCCTTTGTTGGTTGAGAGTCAGAGTTGAAAATATATGAAAATTTCATGTATTTTTCTTATTTTTGTTTTCTCAGGGGCAAATCTGATCCTTTTATTCTACATTTACAGAAAGCTGAAAATTCCTTTCAAAGTGTAGAAAATTAATTACATTTCTTTCAAAATACTTACAATCAAAAATATCTCTAAGGCATTAAAATTCTAGGCCCCCTTTTTCTCATCCTACATTTATAACATTTGAGATTACCATAGTAATTGAAAATAACTACCAATGTGTATAAGATTAAAAGACATTACAAAAACCGATCTAACTTGCTTTATTGAGGGAGATGCTAGTGGACTACTTCTATCTAACATAACCTTATAACCCTGTGTTCTTTCTTTAATTGTGGACAGCCGAGGAAATACAATCTTCCAATGGAAACTCTTCAGCAACAAAGCATCGAAGTCATTCCTCACCATACAGCCTACAACCTTGCAATGAGATAATACATGCAAAAATAAAGAAAAGAAATAAAAGGAAAAAAATGGTAATAGAAGAAAAGTCATGAGCAAGATTGCTCAGAACTGCAATTGAAGACATAAAAAAATTATGTATATATACATATGTTTCATATATATTAATATACAAATATAGATTCATGTGATACACACGAACACATAGGACTATGTGAATGTTATACAGCCTGCTTGAGACATATTTAAATAAAATATTCAAAAAACACTAAACACGAATCCATTCCCACATGACTTCTCCTTCTTTCCCCAATACTAAGCCATTTGGAGGTATTTATTTAAGTATGCTAAGTATTATATTTCTGAATTCTTGTTCATTTAATCTCCTTGACATATTTGTCAACTGATGTATAAAGTGTATTCAATGATGTTAAATGTAAGTGACAGAATGGATTCCTAAATGTGTTTACATGGATGGAGCTGGAACATGTTCTTCTTAGCAAAGTATCTCAAGAATGGAAGAAAAAGTATCCAATGTACTCAGCCCTAATACGAACAATCCTTTTTATTTCATTATGTCATTACCCCCTTTCGTTTCTCCTCCTGGTATGGAATCACTGTGAAAAATCTTTATTCTTTTAGAGAATCTCCATGCTGCAGACCTGAAAAACTCACTCTGTGGGGCTTTATGAAAAGGGAATGTATAAGGATGGCAAAGAAAGTTCAAATTATTCTCCAGATTTAATAGCAAATTTGTATCATTTTCCCCATCCTTTCCCTCTTCCTATTATTCCTTTCTCCCTTCTTTTCTTCAAATG
This sequence comes from Arctocebus calabarensis, assembly GCA_963573935.1. Taxonomy (NCBI): domain Eukaryota; kingdom Metazoa; phylum Chordata; class Mammalia; order Primates; family Lorisidae; genus Arctocebus; species Arctocebus calabarensis. Next base: position 66,184 of record CAUYON010144950.1, read on the forward strand.
AGGCAGCAAATTTAAAACTAACGTAAAGGGGAAAGGGAGGGGAGGGGAGGGGGGAGTATGGGTGGAGGGAGGGCAATTGGTGGGATCACACCTACGGTGCATCTTAGCAGGGTACTGGGGAAACTTATTAAATGTAGAGTATCAATGTCTTTATATAGTGATC